>SJYO01037991.1:250366-285441 GCA_006410555.1 Capra ibex
AAAGAAGGTTCCTCATTCGTAGAAAATTAAAGTACCGACGTTAGTGGTAGACGTCACTAAAACCTCGGGGGGTTTTATTTCAGACTGTGACAAAGGTGACAAAGGGGTAGATAAAGAGTAGTTCACTACCCTGGTCTACGGTACTAGAAACAAAAGACTTACAACTCGAAACTCGGTTGAAAAAACGAGAGGAGAAAGTGAAAGTAGTCCTCCGAAAAATCAAGGAGAAGTGAAAGACGGTATTCCCACCAAAGTAGACGTATAGACTCCAATAACTATAAAGAGGGCCGTTAGAACTAAGGTTGAACACAAAGAAGGTCAGGTCGCAAAGAGTATTACACGAGACGCATATTCACTTTATTCGTCCCACTGTTATATGTCGGAACTAGATGAGGAAAAGGATAAACCTTGGTCAGACAACAAGGTACAGGTCAAGATTGACAACGAAGGACTGGACGTATGTCTAAAGAGTTCTCCGTCCAATCTACCGGACCATAAGGGTAGAGAAAGTCTTAACAGGTGTCAAATAACACTAGGTGTGTCAGTTTCCGAAACCGTATCAGTTATTTCGTCTTTATCTACAAAAAGACCTTAAGAGAAGGAAAAAGGTACTAGGTCTTCTACAACCGTTAAACTAGAGACCATGGAGACGGAAAAGATTTTGGTCGAACTTGTAGTCCCTCAAGTGCCAAGTACATAACGACTTCGGACCGAACTTCTTAAAGCTCGTAATGAAATGATCGTACACTCTACTCACGTTAACACGCCATCAAACTCGTAAGAAACCGTAACGGAAAGAAACCCTAACCTTACTTTTGACTGGAAAAGGTCAGGACACCGGTGACGACTCAAAAGGTTTAAACGACCGTATAACTCACATCGTGAAAGTGTCGTAGTGGAAAGTCCTAAACTTTCTCGAGTTGGACTTAAGGTAGTGGAGGTGATCGAAACAAGTATCACCACGAAAGATTCCGGGTGACTGAAGTGAAAGGTTCTACAGACCGAGATCTAATCACTAGTGTAGTAGTACTAATAGACCCAGCACTTCTAGAAAAAACATGTCAAGAAGGTACATAAGAACGGTGGAGAAGAATTATAGAAAACGAAGACAATCCAGGTATGTTAAAGACAGGAATTAGCTCGGGTAGAAACGTACTTTACAAGGCGACCTTAGAGATTAAAAGAACTTCTCTAGAGATCAGAAAGGGTAAGACAAGAAAAGGAGAAAGAAACGTAACTAACGACTTCTTCCGAAAGAATAGAGAAGAACGATAAGAAACCTTGAGACGTAAGTCTACGAATATAGAAAGGAAAAGAGGAACCGAAACTCCCACGTCTTCCCGGATCTCCTCGATAGGGTGCAACTTCCACTCCTTGCCACCGTCATTCCTCTATGCGGAGCAGGTTCCATTCCTCGTCACCGACACGAAACGACCTCGTCGGCACTTCTCTATAGGATGTGGGTTCCATTCTCTTTGGGTTCATTCTACCATCCACAACGTTCTCCCGTAGTCTCCCGTCTGTGTGACTTTGGTATGAGTGTCTTTTGATCAGTTAGATTAGTGTGATCCTGGTGTCGGAACAGATTGAGTTACTTTGGTTCGGTACGGACGTCCCGTTGGGTTCCGTCCGCCCAGTACCACTTCTCCAGACTGTCTCGAACCAGGTGACCTCTTCCCTTACCGTTCGGTGAAGTCATAAGAACGGAACTCTTAGGGTACTTGTCATACTTTTCCGTTTTACTATCCTATGACTTTCTCCTTGATGGGTCCAGTAATCCACGGGTTATACGATGACCTCTAGTCATCTCAATATTGAGGTTTTTCTTACTTCCCTACCTCGTTTTCGTTTTTGTTATAGGTCGACACCTACACTGACCACTATCTTCGTTCTAGACTACGACATTTCTCGTTATAACGTATCCTTGGACCTTACAGTCTAGGTACTTAGTTCCGTTTAACCTTCATCAGTTTGTTCTCTACCGTTCCCACTTACAATTGTAAGATCCTTAGTCGTTTGATTTTACCTGACCTTACCCACTTAAATTGAGTCTACTGGTAATATAGATGATGACGTCTGTCCTTAGGGAGTCTTCTTTACCTCATCGGTAGTACCAGTTGTTTTCTCAGGCTTTACGTCGTGAACCTACGTTAGAGTTTTTGCTGTCTTACTAGAGACAAGCAGAGGTTTCGTTTGGTAAGTTATAGTGTCAATAGGTTCAGATACGGGGTTGGCCATTGCGACTTCTTCGACTTCAACTTGCCAAAATACTTCTGGATGTTCTGGTAAATCTTGATTGGGGGTTTTTTCTACAGGAAAAGTAATATCCCCTGACCTTACGTTTTCATCCTTCAGTTCTTTGTGGACCTCATTGTCCGTTTAAACCGGAACCTTACGTCTTACTTAGTCCCGTTTCTGATTATCTCAAAACGACTCTCTTACGTGACAAGTATCGTTTGTGGGAGAAAGTTGTTGTGTTCTCTTCTGAGATGTGTACCTGTAGTGGTCTACCAGTTATGGTTTTAGTCTAACTAATATAAGAAACGTCGGTTTCTACCTCTTCGAGAGATGTCAGTTGTTTTTGTTCTGAACCTCGACTGACACCGAGTCTAGTACTTGAGGAATAACGGTTTAAGTCTGAGTTTAACTTTTTTCGTCCCTTTTGTCGATCTGGTAAGTCCATACTGGATTTAATTTAGGGAATACTAAATACGTCGTATCTAATGATTAAATGGTTACTTGATTCAAGTGGATCGTAATGTGATAATAAGTAGTACTACATACTCTCAACCTGACACTTCTTTCGACTCGCGGTTTCTTAACTACGAAAACTTGACACCTCAAACCTCTTCTGAGAACTTTCAGAGAACCTGACGTTTCTTTAGGTTGGTCAGGAAAGATTTCTAGTCGGGACCCACAAGAACCTTCCTTACTACGATTTCGACTTTGAGGTCATGAAAACAGTAAAGTACGCTTCTCAACTGAGTAACCTTTTCTGAGACTACGACCCTCCCTAACCCCCGTCCTCCTTTTCCCCTTGCTGTCTCCTACTCTACCGATCTAACGTAGTGGCTGAGCTACCTGTACTCAAACTCACTTGAGACCCTCAACAACTACCTGTCCCTCCGGACCGTACGACGTTAAGTACCGCAACGTTTCTCAGCCTGTACTGACTCACTGACTTGACTTGACTTGAATCCGTATCAGAAAGAAAAGAAGAGAGTAAAAACAAGAAAAGACAAAATAATATCCTCTCAAAGAAATGGGAGAAGTACCGAAAATTATATGAGTATAGAAAATACGGTTCACAATGTCGTTTTATACAATGTAAATTTTAAATATTACGTTATAAAAACGGGATAAAAGACGTACAGACTATATACATTCTTTGTTTTTACTTAAAATTTTCTCTTCTTTTTTGTCAAACGACAGAAGGTTTATTCGTACAGTTAAACAAATTTAGAGAGACATCTAGTTGTCAAATTGTATCCTTAGTTCTGGATGTTTAATAAACCATCACCATCACAATCAACGAGTCAGCACAGACTGAGAAACGTTAGGGTGTCTGACATCGGGTGGTCCGCGGAGACAGGTACCCCAAGAGGTCCGTTCTTATGACCTCGCCTAACGGTAACGGAAGAGATCTCATAGAAGGGTTGGGTCCCTAGCTTGGACCCAGAGGACGTAAAGTTCGTCTAAGGAATGGTAAACTCGATGTCCCTTCTAGTTTTTTAATAGATAATACACTATTAAGTCTCACACACAAACCTTTTGTTGTATTTAATCAACTAATCGTATTAGGGTCGTGAGTCTGGATTTCGACGTCGTCCTGATTCCCATTTATAAAAGGGTATAAATGTTCAATTTTAAAGATTTTCAATAAATAAGAACTAAAATACGGAGTTTCTATTGAACTACTTTGTAAGTTATTCGCTAATAAAAATGGTAAGATATTGTTTTATGACGGTGTAGGATCTGTAGACAAAAGAAACGTCTTCTCGGTGTAGACATTATGGAAACCGGACTAAAAGTCACACTCTTTGTTGACCGGTTTTAATATAACAATATATTAAGTTACTAGACTTTTTCGGTTATATCAATAACAACTTTAATTTTATATTATTTTACATTATAAGTTTATTTTTACACCTATCTTCCTAGAACTTAATGTTCTGTGAAACCACTTAAATCTTTCAATTTATAACTTGACAGAAAGATCCAAAAAGGAGTAGTAGATATTTTATTCTCCCACCGTACAAAAAATTTAAACACAAAGAAAAGTAACTTCCTATTAACGAAATGTCTTAAAACAACAAAAGACAGTTTGGAGTTGTATTAGTCGGTATCCATATGTATATAGGGGAGGGAAAACTTGGAGGGAGGGTAGAGGGAGGGGTAGGGTGGAGAGATCCAACTAGTCTCGAGGACAAACTCAAAGGACTCGGTACGTCGTTTAAGGACAACCGACAGATAAAATACGTACCATTACATTCAAAGGTACAATGAAAAAGGTATGTAGAGTGGGAGAGGAGGGGAGAGGGGTACAGGTAATCAGATAAGAGATACAGACAAAGAGGTAACAACGGGACATTTATTTAAGAAGTCATGGTAAAAAGATCTAAGACATATATACGTAATCTTGTACTATATATATATATAGAAAGAGAAAGACTGAATGTAGTGAGACATATTATCCAAGATCCAAGTAGGTGAAGTAATCTTGACTAATTTTACACAAGGAAAAATACCGACTCATTATAAGGTAATACATATGTATGGTGTTGAAGAAATAGGTAAGTAGACAGCTACCTGTAGATTCAATGAAGGTGCAAGATCGATAACATTTATCACCACGTTACTTGTTACCCCATGTACATAGAAAAACTGAAAACCAAAGGAGTCTCATATACGCATCCTCACCCAGTAAAGCACCAAAATAAGGATCTAATATTTCCTTAGAGGTATGGCAGAAGGTATCACTGACATAGTTAAATGTAAGGGTGGTTGTCACGTTCTCGCAAGGGAAAAGAGGTGTGGGAGAGGTCGTAAATAACAAACATCTGAAAAACTACTACTAGTAAGACTGACTACACTCCACTATAGAGTAACATCAAAACTAAACTCATTACAACTCGTAGAAAAGTACACAAACTGTCGGTAAATACAGAAGAAACCTCTTTACAGACAAATCCAGAAAAGGGGTGACAAACTAACCCAACAAACAAAAAGACCATAACTCAACATACTCAACTCACCGATCGAAAATTACTGGTACCTCGACACTTTTCTTCTCTTCGCTTTTCGTTTCCTCTTTTCCTTTCTATATTCGTAGACTTACGTCTCAAGGTTTCTTATCGTTCTTCTCTATTCTTTCGGAAGAAGTCGTTAGTTACGTTTTTTCATCTCCTTTTCTTGTCTTACCCTTTCTGATCTCTAGAGAAGTTCTTTTAATCTCTATGGTTCCCTTGTAAAGTACGTTTCTACCCGAGCTATTTCCTGTCTTTAACATACCTGGATTATCTTCGTCTTCTATAATTCTCCACCGTTCTTATGTGTCTTCTTGACATGTTTTTTCTAGAAGTACTGGGTCTATTATTCCTACCACACTAGTGAGTGGATCTCGGTCTATAGGACCTTACACCAGTTCACCCGAAATCTTTCGTAGTGATGTTTGTTTCGATCACCTCCACTACCTTAAGGTCCACTCGACAAAGTTTAGGACTTTCCACTACGACACTTTCACGACGTGAGTTATACGGTCTTTTAAACCTTTTGAGTCGTCACCGGTGTCCTGTCCTTTTCCAGTCAAAAGTAAGGTTAAGGTTTCTTTTCGTTACGGTTTCTTACGAGTTTTATGGTGTGTTAACGTGAGTAGAGTGTGCGATCATTTCATTACGAGTTTTAAGAGGTTCGGTTCGAAGTCGTTATACAGGCACTTGAGGGACTACAAGTTCGACCAAAATCTTTTCCGTCTCCATGGTCTCTAGTTTAACGGTTGTAGACGACCTAGTAGCTTTTTCGCTCTCTTAAGGTCTTTTTTGTAGATAAAGACGAAATAACCGATACGGTTTCGGAAACTAAGTAACCTTTTCTGAAACTACCGCCCTCCCTAACCGCCGTCCTCTTCTTCCCCTACTGTCTCCTACTCTATCGACCTACCGTAGTGACTGAGCTATCTGCACTCAGACTCACTTGAGGTCCTCAACACACCTAGTGTTATTCGACACCTTTTAAGACTCTCTCTACCCTTATGGTCTGGTGAACTGGACGGTGAACTCTTTGGATATACGTCCAGTCCTTCGTTGTCAATCTTGACCTGTACCTTGTTGTCTGACCAAGGTTTATCCTTTTCCTCATCTAGTTCCGACATATAACAGTGGGACGAATAAATTGAATATGCGTCTCATGTAGTACTCTTTGCGACCTGACCTTCTTTGTGTTCAACCTTAGTTCTAACGGTCCTCTTTATAGTTATTGGAGTCTATATGTCTACTGTGGTGGTAATACCGTCTTTCACTTCTCTTTGATTTTTCGGAGAACTACTTTCACTTTCTCCTCTCACTTTTTCAACCGAATTTCGAGTTGTAAGTCTTTTGCTTCTAGTACCGTAGACCAGGGTAGTGAACTACCCTTTATCTACCCCTTTGTCACCTTTGTCACAGTCTGAAATAAAACCCCCGAGGTTTTAGTGACGTCTATTACTGACGTCGGTACTTTAATTTTCTTCGAATGACGAACCTTCTTTTCAATACTGGTTGGATCTATCGTATAAATTTTCGTCTCTGTAATGAAACGGCTGATTCCAGGTAGATCAGTTCCGATACCAAAAAGGACACCAGTACATACCTACACTCTAAACCTGACACTTCTTCCGACTCGCGACTTCTTAACTACGAAAACTTGACACCACAACCTCTTCTGAGAACTCTCAGGGAACCTGACGTTCCTCTAGGTTGGTCAGGTAAGACTTCCTCTAGTCGGGACCCACAAGAAACCTTCCTTACTATGATTTCGACTTTGAGGTCATGAAACTGATGGAGTACGCTTCTCAACTGAGTAACCTTTTCTGAAACTACGACCCTCCCTAACCCCCGTCCTCTTCTTCCCCTACTTTCTCCTACTCTACCGACCTACCGTAGTGACTGAGCTACCTGCACTCAGACTCACTTCAGGTTCTCAACAACTACCTGTCCCTCCGGACCGCACGACGCTAAGGACCCCAACGTTTCTGAGTCTGTACTGACTCGTTGACTTGACTTCTGTTAGTTTAATTTATTTAGTCACTAAGATTTCCTTAGAATTATTTTCATTTCTTTTTTTAGTTTTAATTAATTTTTATATTTATAGAATGTGTATCACGAAACTTAGACGATTACACTCGTTTATGAGTATTTACATGACGAAACAATATTAAATAAATTTTACAAAAGTCAAAATAAGTATTAATTATAAGTATTATAAATAGTATTATAAATAGTATCACGGTGTTAGGTCATGACTTCTTATTTCGTATGATAGGGGAATGAGAGGTGATTAATTTATCTTGAGTTAAAGAATCTGTGAGTGTTAAAACAGTTAGATGAAGAACGGGAGAATATAATGGATAACTTGAACAAGGTTGAACGTAAAAATATCTCGATTTTTCTTTTATCAAAGAAGAGGTATAGACGTAAAAAAACAAAGGAAAATGTATAAAAATCACCATACAGTTTATTTAAGTAAGTAAGTAAGTTAGTACACAAAACGGTTAGTGTGTTTGGTTTTTTGTTTTTATAATTTACGGATAGTCTCGAGTACCAGAATCAAGTACTAAGAGTCTCTGTCCGAACCGTTCCAAAGTCCAGGTACACAAAATGACTCCTACACGAGAACTCCTTTTCGAACATTCTTCTTAATGTTTCAGACCTATTACTTTTGTTATGTCGATTAATTCTTACGTCAGAGTGGATTTTAGATCCCAAGTGGTCATGCCTTCAAAGAGTTTTTGATTTTTGTCTTTGTGGTATACTGGGACACTAAGGTGTAGACCCATACATAGACCTTTTTTTATCTTTAATAAATAAACTTTGCTATATGTATGAAGTCACAAGTATCGTTTGAATGAATGTTAACGGTTCCATACCTTCGTTAGATTCACAGATAGTTGTCCACTTACCTATTCTTCCACACCACATATGTGTGTGTGTGTGTGTGTGTGTGTGTGTGTGTGTTACCTTACGATAAACGGGTATGTTTCTTACCTTAAAAGGTAAACGTCGTCACATCTACTTGAACCTCTCGTAATATGACTGACTATACAGTCTGTCTCTTTCTGTTTATGACATACTGTAGTGAATATAAAACTTTGAATTTTTATGTCGTTTGATTACTTACTTTGTTTGTTTTTCTTCGTCTAAGTGTCCATATCTCTTACTTGGACACTAATGGTTACCCCTCTCCCCTCCATCCTCCCCTTTATATCTCCATTCCATTTTTTCCGAATAACATCCTAATATACTTTAATACACATACTTTGAAAATTTTTAATATTTCGTGATATCTTAAATTCCTCAGAAAGTTAATTATTTTTAATTTTAACTTTTTTTTATTATTTCAGTATTTTGATCTAGGAGGTCTATATCAATACTGACGTAACGGTTAATTGGAGAATTGACTTTAAACTACTCTTTGTAACTCGGTTTGGTCAGTGGATTTTCGATGAACGTTTAAATATCAGGTCTCTTTGGAATTTTGTCATTTTCTAATAACGACAAAATCATTCAAAAACTCACTAAGGTATGCGTCTTTGCCTATTGATCGTTATCTATTGATTGTGTCTCAAGTAACTATTTTGAAACACAAGGACCTATAGTAGGGTAAAGGTCGGTGGGAACCATAGAAGGAAAGAGATTACTTGATGAAAACATACCAGTATCCATCGTAATTCGTTGTTGACCCCTTTAACATTTTACCTATGTACATAATCCCATCACACTCTAGTAAAACGTGACCCTGTGGTAGTGAGGGAGTCGTCGTGTGTGGTTTAAACACTTAATCAAGTCGAAGTCGTTCACGTCTGAGATCTTCCTGTCGATGGGAGTCGGAAGACTATTAGGTAGAACCTAAAGTAAACTAATATATAGACATACAGAAGTGGGATGCTCACAGTATAGAAGAATTTTTAAAAACATCGAAAGAACCTTCGGTGAAAGTACAACGATAAGTAACGTTATTGACACGGGTGAACACTATCCTTTCCTGAAGTTACACCGGAGACTATCGACCCTAAGGACAGAAGTAGTAACGATATTCTGTCGGGTTAAGATGTTGTTTTCAAAGATGGTAGTAGGGACGAGATCTTCTGTCGGTTGTGACCTAAAGTGTCTCTACTAGAACGGAGAGGATGTTCAAATAATCAACAGTGAAACCATTTACCTCCGAAAGGGAACCTCGAATTAGTAGACTACCCAAAAGGTCGTAAATCTTTAAGTAGATCATACAGACAAAGAGACTCGGAAACCTAGGGAACAGGGTGATAGACAGTGTCTGAAGTCCGTAAAAATGAACCTAATCATACCGGGAAACGAAAAAAGTTCTAAGACTCTCGGTAGAAACGTCGTACAATTAGGAAGTGACTTGTGGGAACGATCCCACAATTTAAGGATATAGTACTCTCTCTCAAATGTATAGATGTTTAACGTGTAATTGACTGGAATACAAGACAAGGAAACTAGTGATTGGGAGGTGTAGATCAGGTGTAGATCAGATATGGGTAAAAAGAACGAGGAAGGTCGTAGGTAATCGGTCGAGTAAGTTGTATTTAAAGAAGAGAAGTTTTAGGGTCATGGAAAGACCTGTTCAATACAACTGTCAACTGAGTAGCAGAGGTCCTTTCCTCTGCCATCCACTTCATAGAATCCCTCCGTTTATAAATTCTAGAAACGTACCAGAATTATCTCCCGATACGTGAGTAAAGATTGTTCCCTCTCACCTTGGATTATTATCCTGAGACTGCAACTGTATCCTTTAGACGACTTCGACTCTTAAGTTGGAAACTTCGAGGTGGCGAGTATATTAATTTAAGTTTTGGAGTAGTAGACAAGATAGACAAGAAACCGATGCTATTTAATTTTAGTAAAATTTATGACACTTTCTATGGGAGACCAAAAGTGTCAAAAAGAACTTAACTATTAATCAGAGAGATTCGAACAAAAAATGGATAGAAGATCCTTGGTAATCACGTGTCGTCGTCGGTGAGTTAAGGCATTATAAATACCTTTAAAAAGGAGTGTGGAGAATTCGTCGTCTCTATCGAGTGGACGGTCCCGTAAGAAAAAGATGGTCATAGTGTAAATATAGGGCGTAACCATTTTTAAAATTGTTAACATGGAGATGTCGTACAGTTCTTTATCGGTGTTATTGATAAAAGTTGGATGATCATCACCCGAAGGGACCACCGAGTCTCCAATTTCGTAGACGGACCTTACGACCTCTGGGTCCAAGTTAGGGACACAACCCTTCTAGGGGACCTCTTCCTTTACCGTTGGGTGAGGTCATGAGAACGGACCTCTTAGGGTACCTCCCTTCTCGGACCATCCGATGTCAGGTACCCCAGCGTTTCTCAGCCTGTGCTGACTCGTTGAAGTGAAGTGAAGTCATCACAAACTTAAACAAACGGACAACCGGTCGTTCATTGTACGGGATGTTAGGGGTAAATCTCAAACGAAGGAATCTGGTACGAACCATGTTTAACGAAATCTATTAAGAGTCCTTTGTCTGATACCATTATTACTAATACCCATCTTCTAACGATCTCGTACGAAGTCCCTCTATTAGGAAAATTCTTCTACGAGTAAGTTTCTTCGTCTCTTCCTTCCTGACCTCTCTCCTTATTTCATTGAGTGTCACGGTAACGTCGACTTCGGAGTAAACTATAATATTTCTTGAGACCTTGACCTACCCGGAAGTCTTAACAGTATTCAACTCCCTCCGTCCGGTATGGTGAAATTAGTGGTGTCATTAGTCAGTAACCGGCTCCCTACGAAGAACTCTTCCTCAGATTAGAACCTGTTCCGTAAAGGAACAACACTTCATACTAAGGATCACTTTACGTGTCGGCGCCTCAACCTTCGAACATAGGAACCGTCGACCCTCTTCATACGGAACTGGGACTTCTGTCCCGGACACACTTTATGGTGTGACAAGTGATGTATATTATGATTATAATGATAATATATATTATCATCGTTATTATTCCAATAATAATAACGACAAACACTACCAATTAAAATACAGTTAAACTGATTCGGTTCCTCACAGGTATAATGTGTAATAAAGACTCATACAGACACTTCCACAAAGGTCTACTTAAATGTAAACTTAACCACCTGAGTTATTTAATATAACGAGAGAGACTATACTCACCTGTAGTAGGTTAGGTAACTCTCAAACTTATCTTGTTTTTCCTTCTCTTTTTCCTTAAGTGAGGAAAAACGAAGGACAGACTTACAAACTCCTAAAGGGACCACCGAGTCAGATATTTCTTAGGTAGACGTTACGTTCTCTGGACCTAAACTAGGGACCCAACCTTTCTAGAGGACTTCTTCCTTCACCGTTGGGTGGGGTCAAAATAATGGACCCTTTAGGGTTCCTACCTCCTCGACCCCCCGATGTCAGGTAACCCAGTGTTCTCATCCTGTGTTGAATCGCTGATTTGGTGGTGGTGATGACGGATAAACTAGACCCTGTAGTCAAAAGAGGATGGGAACCTAACCCTAAATGTAATGGTAGAAGAAACTAAGCACCCGAAAGTCTGAGTCCGATATTAATCTGATGGGCGAACGGACCAGAGGTCCAACGTCTACCGTCTGACACCCTGAAGAGTCGGAGGTATTACCATACTACAACACTCGGTTAAGAATTTAGAGAAATATATATCAAGAGACCTCTTTAGACTGATCATTTAGTGAACTCTCATACAACGTTTATCGTACTAAGAAGTATGGATTTATGAAATCACACGGGGAGAATTTAAGATCCTCCAAGATAATATATTGTATGATGTCACTTGTCACAGTATTTTGGAGTTCAACTATGTTGTAATAATTCTTTAGAGTCGTTTAACAGGGTTATTGTATTAAATACACTAACGAAACGTTAGATTCTAATTTAGGTCCTAGTCGACAATGTAAGTTAAGGGTACAGAGATAGGTAAGGTCCAACGATTAATACAGGAAGAGTTAAAAGAACTTTAATTTACGGTCTTAAAGGACCTAACCTCATAGTACTAAAAAAAAATATTGAAACTATACCTTAGATCTTCACCTTTCTATAGTGTAACGGACCACACTTTCGTGACTAAAGTTTCGGGTTCTTTAAAAACATCTAAGAATACATAGGGGACGACGACGACGACGACGACGATTCAGTGAAGTGAGTACAGGTCGAGACACGCTGGGGTATCTGCCGTCGGGTGGTCCGAGAGGGTAGGGACCCTAAGAGGTCCGTTCTTGTGACCTCACCCAACGGTAAAGGAAGAGGTTTCGTACTTTCACTTTTCACTTTCACTTCAGCGAGTCAACACAGGCTGAGAATCGCTGGGGTACCTGACGTCGGATGGTCCAAGGAGACAGGTACCCTATGAGGTCCGTTCTCATGACCTCACCCCACGGTAACGGGAGAGACTACATAGGGGATACCATGAAATTTTATCTACATTCTTGTTCCTACAAAGTGTTACTAATCACTTATTAAATCTTGTACTATGTACACATACACATGAACGAGTCTCTTAAAAATGATAAGTTTGATGTAATGGACAGAGAACCATACTTTTTGTCGTCTGTATACCAGCTCATCTACAGTTGTATTTACGATTGACGTACGATAATGTCGATATTCTTTAATAACTTCTAAGTTTTATTTAATTCACACCTTGAGCCCTTAACTGATAATATTATACACGTAAACGTTAATCGTCTCTTACGAATATATAGACTCATTCGATTTAACTTACTTCAAAGTCCTTCCATTAAAAGAAGTGTATTCTTACAGATTCGTTAAAAGGTTAAATATGAAACGACAAGATAAATAAAAATTCGAACTGGTCGAAACACAAAAATGTCAACTCGTACTATACTTGTAAAAGTATTGGGGTCTTTTTCCGACGATATAAAAAAAGAGAAATGTAGCGGTCAACCTTTCGAACACAATGTGACCAGAGGAGTGATTTTTTGTTGGACACCTATCTTTAAACCAGGATGAAGTGTGGTTACTCTTTTGAAATCAGACCTACAAATTTAACTCCCGCTTAAGAAAGAAAATACAATAAAACCTGTTTATTAGTAATAAATTTAAACAAGTTTTTTTGCTATTGGAACATCGTAAGAATAGTGGTTGTATTTGACTCCCTAAAGTCGTAACAAAAGTTTAGAAGAGTATCCATGAACCAATTCTTTAAATTAATTAAAGCACATACATATAAACAAATAACGATAGAGAATAGTTAGGAATAAAAAGGAGTGGACTAAATAATATTAAAGAACAAACGATTGAGAGAAGATCGGACTCTTGATGGATGTAAATAAAACATTACGAAGGAAACAACAACAACAAGTCAGCGAGTCGACACAGACTGAGAAACCTTGGGGTACCTGACGTCGTTCGGTCCGAAGGGACGGGAAATGATAGAGGGTCTCAAACGAGTTTGAGTACAGGTAACTCAGCCACTACGGTAGATTTGTAGAGTAGGAGACAGTGGGGTAAGAGGAAGACGTAGTTCCAGAAAAGGTTACTCAACTGAGAAACGTAGTCCACCGGTTTCATAATCTCGAAGTTGTAGCCGTAGTTGGAAGTTTACTTGTAAGTCCTAATTAAAAGAAATCCTAACTGACCAAACTAGAGGAACGACATGTTCCCTGAGAGTTTCCAGAAGAGGTCGTAGTGTCAAGTTTTCGTAGTTAAGAAACCGTGAGTCGAAAGAAATATCAGGTCGAGAGTGTAGGTATGTACCGATGACCTTTTTGG
Source organism: Capra ibex (assembly GCA_006410555.1). Classification (NCBI taxonomy): domain Eukaryota; kingdom Metazoa; phylum Chordata; class Mammalia; order Artiodactyla; family Bovidae; genus Capra; species Capra ibex. The sequence goes on from SJYO01037991.1 coordinate 264,371, forward strand.
TATCGAAAATGATATGCCTGGAAACAGTTGTGAAACACATGTTTCCACATTTTTATGTGGAAACACATAAAAATTATGTGATAGATCCAAACAGTATCGAAAGGAAGGTTCCTCGTCCGTAGAAAATTAAAGTACCGACGTCAGTGACAGACGTCATTAAAACCTCGGGGGGGTTTTCTTTTTGACAAAGGTGAAAAAAAAGGATAAACGGTATTTCATTGCCCTAGTCTACCACACTAGAATCAAAACACTTACACCTCAAAATTCGGTAGAAAAAGTGAGAAGAGAAAGTGGAAGTAGTTCTCTAAGAAATTATGGAGAAGTGAAAGACGATAATCAAATTATTGTGGAGAAGTGAAAGACGGTAATCTCACCACAGTACACGTTTAGACTCCAACAACTATACTCCCGATAAGGTAAATAAGATTCCCTAAGAATGGGTGTTATCATCTATATTAACAGTAGACTTAATTTAAGCGGGTAAGGACAGGTAACATCAGGTGACCAAGGATTCTACAGCTACCAGTGAGAACGATAGAGGACGAACTGGTGCGGGTGAAATGGAACCAAATACCTGGATTGTAAGGTCTAATGATAAGTTATACCAAAAATATCGTACTATGAAATTTCACAGTGAAGACGAAACCCGGTCGAAGAAGTAAGAAAGACCTCGATAAAGAGGTGAGAAGGGGTCATCGTATAACCTATGGAAGACTGGACCTCCCGAGTAGAAGACCACAGTATAGAAAAACTGAAAAGTATGACAAACAGTCCAAGAGTTCCGTTTTTCGGACCTCACCAAACGGTAAGACATAAGGTCACCTGGTACAAAACAGTCTTGAGATATGATACTGGGTAGACAGAACCTACCGGGATTACCGTACCGAGTATCGGAACAACTCAATACTTAGGGGAAGTGGTGTTGTTCCCACACTAGGTACCTCAATTGACGAAGGAATGAGAGGGATTTATATTTTTTATTTTTATGGCGTCCTTCTCCATCTTCAATATGTTAAGATATCATGAAAAATTGGAAAAAGAATTCGGAAGAGTTCTAATTCAAGTCGAGTAAAGTCAGTGAGTCAGCACAAGTTGAAAAACGTTGGGGTACCTGACGTCGTACGGTTCTAAGGGACAGGTAGTAGTTGAGGGTCTCCGATGAGTTTGAGTACAGACAAAACAGTCACTACGGTAGGTTGGTAGAGTAGGAGACAGTAGGGGAAGAGGAGGGTGGAAGTTAGAAAGGGTCGTAGTCCCAGAAAAGGTTATTCAGGCAAGAAGCGTAGTCCACCGGTTTCATAACCTCAAAGTCGAAGTTTTAGTCAGAATGGTTACTTGTGGGTCCTGACTAGAGAAAATCCTACCCGATCAACCTAGAGGAACGTCATTTTCCCTGAGAGTTCTCAGAAAAGGTTGTTGTGTCGAGTTTTCGTAGTTAAGAAGACACCAGTCGAAAGAAATATCAGGTTGAGAGTGTAGGTATGTACTGGTGACCTTTTTGGTATCGAAACTGATCTACCTGGAAACAAGCATTTCATTACAGAGACGAAACATTATACGACAGATCCAAACAGTATCGAAAAGAAGGTTCCTCGTTCGCAGAAAATTAAAGGACCGACGTCAGTGGTAGACGTCACTAAAATCTCGGGGGCGTTTATTTCAGAGAGTAACAATGGTAACAAAGGGGTAAATAAACGGTACTTCACTAGCCTGGTTTACGGTACAAGAGTCAAAAGACTTACAACTCAAAATTCGGTTGAAAAAGTGAGAGAATAAAGCGAAAGTAGTTTTCCGAGAAAGCAAGAAGAAACGATAGACGGTATTCTCACCATAGTAGACGTATAGACTCCAATGACTATAAAAAGGGTCTATAGAACTAAGGTCGAACAAGAAGTAGGACGGGTCGTAAAGTGTACTAAATGAGACGTATATTCAATTTATTCGTCCCACTGTTATATGTCGGAACTACATGAGGAAAGGTTAAACCTTGGTCAGACACAAGGTATAGGTCAAGATTGACAACGAAGGACTTCACGTATGTCTAAAGAGTCCTCCGTCCAGTAAACCAGACCATAAGGGTAGAAAAATTCTTAAAAGGTTAAACAACACAAGGTGTGTAAGTTTCCGAAACCGTATCAGCTATTTCGTTTTAATCTACAAAAAGACCTTGAGAGAAGAAAAAGCTACTAGGTTGTCTACAACTGTTAACCTCGAGACCAAGGAGACGAAAAAGATTTAGGTCGAATTTGTATACCTTAAAGTATCAAGTTCATGACAACTTCGGACCGAACCTCTTAAAACTCGTAATGAAACGATTACACCACTCTACTCATATTAACACACCATAAAACTTGTAAGAAATCGTAACGGAAAGAAACCCTAACCTTACTTTTAACTGGAAAAGATCAGGACACCGGTGACGACTCAAAAGGTCTAAACGACCGTATAACTCACGTCGTGAAAGTGTCGTAGTAAAAAATGTTAAACTTTATCGAGTTGACCTTAAGGTAGTGGAGGTGATCGAAACAAGTGTCACCATGAAGGATTCCGGAAAAACTGAAGAGTAAGGACCTACAGACCGAGATCCACTCACTAGTGTAGTAGCACTAATTGACCCAGTACTTCTATAAAAGACATGTCAAGAAGACACATGAGAACGGTGGAGAATTATAGAAAACGAAGATAATCCAGGTATAGTAAAAACAGGAAATAACACAGGTAGAAACGTACTTTTAAAGGGAACCATAAAGATTAAAAGTACTTCTCTAGAGATCAGTAAGGGTAAGATAACAAAAGGAGATAAAGAGACGTAACTAGGGACTCCTTCAAAAAGAATAGAGAGGAAAGATAAGAAACCTTGAGACGTAAGTTTACCTATATAGAAGGGAAAAGAGGAAACCGAAATCGAAGATAAGAAAAGAGTCGATAAGTATTACGGAACAGTCTGTTGGTAAAACGGAAAAATGTAAAGAAAAAGAACCCCTACTACAACTAGTAACGGAGGACATGTTACAGTGCTTGGAGACAGGTATCAAGAAGTCCGTATTCAGTTAGTCTAGATTAGGGAACGTAGATAAACAGTGAAGGTGACATATTAACATTCCATAAACTAAATCCAGTATGGGTTTACCAGATAACCAAAAGGGATGAAAGAAGTTACATTCAGACTTAAACCGTTATTCCTCAAGTACTAGACTTGGTGTCAGTCGAGGACCAAAACAAAAACGACTGACGTGTCTCGAAGAGGTAGAAAAGGACGTTTCTTATATTAGTTAAACTAAAAGCATAACTGGTAGACCACTACAGGTACACATCTCAGAAGAGAACACAAAAACCTGTTCCCACAAACGATACTGGTCACATAAAAGAACCGTTTTGAGACAATCAGAAACCGGACGAAGTAAAACATGAGGTTCCGGAATAAACGGACATGAGGTCCATCGAGAACTGAAGGATGAAAACGTAAGGTCAGGGGTTATTACTTTTCCTGTAGAAACGACCCATAATTAAGATCTTCCAGAATATCCAGAAGTATCTTGGCAAGTTGAAGTCAAAGAAGTCGTAATGATCCGTATCTGATCCTAATGGCACTATAACTTATCAGACGGAACCTTTACTTGTCTCTAGTAGGACAGTAAAAACTCTAACGTAGGTTCATCTCCAGACTGTCTTACACCAGGTGACCTCGTCCCTTACCGTTTGGTGAAGTCATAAGAACGGAACTCTTGGGATACTTGTTGTACTTTTCCGTTTTTCTATTCTGTGACTTTTTACTTGAGGGGTCATCCATGGGTTATACGATGACCACTAATCACCTCTTTATGGAGGTCTTTCTTACTTCCCTACGTCAGTTTCTTTTTTCTTGTGGGTCAACACCTACCCTGATCACTATCTTCGTTCCAAACCACGACATTTCTCGTCATAACGTACCCTAGGACCTTACAATCCAGGTACTTAGTTCCGTTTAACCTTCACCAGTTTGTCCTCCACTGTTCTGACTTATAGTTGTAAGATCCTTAGTCACTTGATTTTACCTGATCTTACCTACTTAAATTGAGTCTACTGGTAATATAGATGATGACACCCGTCCTTAGGGAATCTTATTTACCTCATCGGTAGTATTAGTTGTTTTTAGACTTTACGTCATGAACCTACGTTAGAGGCTTTACTGTCTTACTAGAGACAAGTAAAGGTTACGTTTGATAAGTTATAGTACCATTAGGTTCAGATACGGGACTGGTCAGTGCGACTTCTCCGACTTCAACTTGTCAAGATACTTCTGGATATTCCGGAAGACCTTGATTGTAGGTCTTTTCTACAGGAAAAGTAATATCCCCTGATCTTACGTTTTCCTCCTTCAGTTCTTTATGGACCTCATTGTCCGTTTAAACCGGAACCTCATGTCTTTCTTCGTCCCGTTTCCGATTATCTCAAAACGGTTCTCTTGCGTGACCAGTATCGTTTGTGGGAGAAGGTTGTTGTGTTCTCTTCTGAGATGTGTACCTGTAGTGGTCTACCAGTTGTGGTTTTAGTCTAACTAATAGAAGAAACGTCGGTTTCTACCTCTTCGAGACATGTCAGTCGTTTTTGTTTTGGTCCTCGACTGACACCGAGTCTAGTACTTGAGGAATAACGGTTTAAGTCTGACTTTAACTTATTTAACGTCTTTTGGTCATCTGGTAAGTCTATACTGGATTTAGTTTAGGGATACTGATATGTCACCTTCACTCTTTATCTAAATTCCCTGATCTAGACTGTCTGTCTCACGGACTACTTGATACCTACCTCCAAGGTAAGGTAATATGCCCTCTGTCCTTAGTTCTGGTAGAGGTTCGTTTTATTTACGTTTTTTCGTTTTACCGACAGACCCGTCCGGAAAGTTTATCGACACTTTTCTTCCCTTCGCTTTTCGTTTCCTCTTTTCCTTTTTATATGGGTAAACTTACGTCTCAAGGTTTCTTATCATTCCTCTCTATTCTTTTGGAAGGAGTCACTAGTTACGTTTTTTTTATCTCCTTTTATTATCTTACCCTTTCTGATCTCTAGAAAAGTCCTTTTAATCTCTATGGTTCCCTTGTAAAGTACGTTTCTACCCGAGTTATTTCCTGTCTTCACCATCTCTAGATTGTCTTCGTCTTCTATAATTCTTCACCACCGTTCTTATGTGTCTTTTTAACATCTATTTTCTAGAAGTATTGGGTCTATTAGTTCTACCCACACTAGTAAGTTAATCTCGGTCTATAGGACCTTACACTTCAGTTCACCCGGAACCTTTCGTAGCGATACTTGTTTCGATTACCTCCACTACCTTAAGGTCAACTCGATAAAGTTTAGGACTCTCTACTACGACACTTTCACGACGTGAATTATCCGGTCTTTTAAACCTTTTGAGTCGTCACCGGTGTCCTGACCTTTTCCAGTCAAAAGTAAGGTTGGGGTTTCTTTCCGTTACGGTTTCTTAGGAGTTTGATGACGGGTTAACATGAGTAGAGTGTACGATCATTTCATTTCGAGTTTTAAGAGGTTCTGTCCGAAGTCCTTATCCACTTGTCACTTGAAGGTCTAGAGTTCGACTTAAATCTTTTCCGCCTCCTTGGTCTCTAGTTCAACGGTTGTAGGTGACCTAGTAGTTTTTTCGTTCTCTCAAGGTCTTTTTGTAGATAAAGACGAAATAACTGATACGATTTCGGAAACTGACACACCTAGTGTTACTTGACCTTTTAAGACTTTCTCTACCCTTATGGTCTGGTGGACTGGACGGAGAACTCTTTGGATACACGTCCAGTCCTTCGTTGTCAATCTTGACCTGTACCTTGTTGTCTTACCAAGGTTTATCCTTTTCCTCATACAGTTCCGACATATAACAGTGGGATGAATAAATTGAAAATACGTCTCATGTAGTACTCTTTACGACTCGACCTTCTTCGAGTTTGACCTTAGTTCTAACGACTTTATAGTTATTGGAGTCTGTACGTCTACTGTGGTGGGAATACGGTCTTTCACTCCTTCTTGATTTTTTGGAGAACTACTTTCACTTTCTACTCTCACTTTTTCAGCCGAATTTCGAGTTGTAAGTCTTTTGATCCTAGTACCGTAGACCAGGGTAGTGAAGTACCGTCTATTTACCCCTTTGTCACCTTTGTCACAGTTGTCACAGTCTGAAATAAAAAGACCCGAGGTTTTAGTGACGTCGACCACTGACGTCGGTACTTTAATTTTCTGGGAATGAGGAATCTTCCTTTCAATACTGGTTGGATCTGTCGTATAAGTTTTCGTCTTTGTTATGAAACAGTTGTTTACAGGTAGATCAGTTCCGATACCAAAAAGGTCACCAGTACATACCTACACTCTCAACCTGACATTTCTTTCGACTCACGACTTTTTAACTACGAAAACTTGACACCACAACCTCTTCGGAGAACTCTCAGGGAACCTTACGTTCCTCTAGGTTGGTCAGTAAGGATTTTCTCTAGTCCAGACCAACAAGTAACCATCCTGACTGAAACTTCGACTTTGAGGTTATGAAACCGGGGAAGTACGTTTCTCGACTGAGTAAACTTTTCTGGGACTACGACCCTTTCTAACTTCCGTCCTCCTCTTCCCCTACTGTCTCCTACTCTACCAACCTACTGTAGTGACTGAGTTACCTGTACCCAAACCCATCTGAGGCCCTCAACCACTATCTGTCCCTCCGGACTGTAGGACCTCAAGTATCCCAGTGTTTCTCAGCCTGTCCTGACTCGCTGACTTGACTGACTGAATGACGTAAAACCTGAGAAAATAACTGATACTACCGATCAGGTAAAGAAGATTCCCTAAGGAAGGGTGTCATCATCTATATTACCACTAGACTCAATTTAAGAGGGTAAGGTCAGTTAAAATCAAGTGACTAAGGATCTTACAGCTACAAGTCAGAACAGTAGAGGACAAACTGGTGAAGGTTAAACGGAACTAAGTACCTGGATTGCAAGGTCCAAGGATACGTTATAACGAGAAATGTCGTAACTTGAAATGAAGGTAGTGGTCAGTGTAGGTGTGAACCCACATAAAAACGAAACCGAGGTAGACAAGTAAGAAAGACCTCAATGAAGAGGCGAGAATGAGTCATTATATAACCAATGGATAGCCGGACCCCTCAAGTAGAAAGTGACAGTATGGAAAAACGGAAAAGTATAACAAGTACCCCAAGAGTTCCGTTCTTAGGACTTCACCAAACGGTAAGGGAAGAGGTCACCTGGTACAAAACAGTCTTGAGAGGAGGTACTGGGCAAACAGGACCTACCCGGATGTACCGTACCGAGTATCAAAATAACTCGATCTGTTCCGACACCAGGTACACTAGTCAAACCAATCAACAGATACTGACACCAAAAGTAAGACAGACGGGAAACTACCTATTCCTATTCTCCGAATACCTTCGAAGGACTACCCACTCTGACTGACTCCCCATTTGACCCAGATCAAGACTACTCGTCCCAGCACAAGTCATTTAGAAATTAGGTTAAAAGACAGATACCACCCCGACACAAGGGAGGGAAGATTTTCAGGGTACGTACGTGACGACGTGAGTCATGGGGGTTGGGACATCGTCCTGAAGAGTCCAGTAGAGTCCTGACCAATGAAATTTAATATATTTTTATTTTGGAAAGGTTATTCAATACTTATCCAAAGATAGTTTAAATCGAGTTAGGAAGTAGTCCCTTTCTCCGGAGTATAACCTGGTAAAGTCTTTGAGAGGAAACCCCACTTGTGTCATACCTTTTTCTCTCACCAATTGTGTCCTGAAAAGTTAAAGACGTAGTGACTGTATAACCCGACCTATTAAGAAACAAAACCCACGGTAGAACACGTAACATCTTACAATCGTCGTTGGGACCGGAGGTGGGTGTTCTACGGTCATCGTGGAGGAACACTGTGTACCTTGTAAAGAGGTCTATGACAGTTAAAAGAGAACTCTCCTTTTAATGGGGGATAACCTTTGGTGACCCAATCTATGTTCATTTTGTTTATTACTCCGATCAGTGTGTCAATCTACTCTTTGAATCCAAGGTCTTCAAGAACTACAGTAAATCACTGTCTTCTTTCGACGAGTTCGTAAAATAGTTTTTAATTTTCAGGAGGACTCTCCCTACAACAACAGTTGATGTTTAACCGTGAATGGTTCTCGTAACGGTTACTGTTCCGTAATCGGTAGACGGAGATCCCTCTCACTTGGGGTACGGCGACACTGGAAGTTGTTGGGGATTCCCTCAAGTCCCACCTCCTTCCGTGAGACACGAGGTCCCTTAGACCATCCTGTCCATAAATCTACCAACCTACGAAAATCCTTGTCTAAAATACTAGAGTTAGGAACATAGAGGAGTGTAGATCTCTTCGTGATTTAGGGAAGTATCACTGTAGTCTGGGAGTACTGATTGTTTTTTGGAAAACATTTAACAAAGTACCATAACTTGAGGGGGAAGTGGTTTTGGAATATATATGTCACGGTGAAACCTCGTCAGAGAGTGTCGATACACTCTACGACGGAGGACCTAACGTCAGGAGTAAAACGGGGTTTATTTTGAATTTGTGTTGAGAGTTCAACATGTAGATAAAATAAGCTGTGACACTTTGAGTAGAACGTTTTTTAAGACTGCACAAACCCTGTTAACAAAGATATATAAGGAGAAATAGTTTAGTTATATTGGAAAAGAACCTTTCGTAGAATATACAAGAGAGTAAAATTTAATTTTTAATATTGAATTTATCGAAATGGATATTAGGATTCCTATTCTCCTTTCATTGAATTTACTATATACGAAGTCATACAACTACGAGTCCGGACTAATGTGTTCTTCTCTATTCCTTCGTCAATGTACCGAAGTGGACATTTCCCTTAGTGATATATATATCAATACTTACGTTTGACTCTTGACACGACATGACCGTGGAGTTTATGTACTCGTCCTAGTGATTCTCCCTACACTAAAAGACTTTATCGTTTGACTATCTTAAGATTTGTTTTGTTCTTTTAACGTGTCGGAAGAAAGGTGAAGATATCATCACTAAGATCTTTTAAAGTTACATAATTCAAGTACATTTTAAAAACAAATATATACTTTTTTATTAATCCAAAATACTAGTCTACAGATAATTGTATAAAAGTGAAAATATTTAAACGATTCATATTGGGTTTAAGTCCGTCCTGCGTCCAGTCAATACGTAACACTTCCTGCCAGTGTAACGTCCCGTACATCGTAGAGACCTGGATCCCTGAGTTACGGTCGTCACACGGGGTTAGTAATACGGTTAGTTTTGAATTGACTTTTTAAAGTTTTGAGAAAGATCTTCCGTCTTGGTACGAGAGTTATTCAGAGAGTCCCAAGATTAAGACAAGAAGCCATTTAAGGTGTCAAACATCTTAAGACACTTCTTTAAATTTACGTCTTCTCATATTATTACCCTAAGGGACGTGATTAGTAGTATCTTAAACTATGTCAACCTACATTCACTTCGAATTGCTTACGACGTCTACTTGGACCACATCTATCAAACAACTGTTATAAAACCCTTTGGCAACTTTTACACACTTTAAGGAAACACTTTTCAACTTTGACAATACCTTTTTAATAACATCAACCCTTACAAGACGTAGATCGTTTCTTATCACCAGACGTAAAGGAGGAAGAAATGAAATATTAGAAATTTAGAAAAGAAATTCACCAAGTAACTTAATAAGATAAGTTACACAGAGGATTACTCCAAAGTAGAAGAATAAAAAATTAAGTTTCGTACCTTATTCTACTACGATAAAAATTTGATGTCTTTATTTATCTCGGATAACACTCTTAAGAAAAGTTACTTACAACAGTAATGTGACTTTTGATTTTTTTTTTTTTTTTTTGTGGAAGTAGACTTTCAAAAATGTGACCATATCCTATATAACTATGATTTAACCTACAATTTAAATAATAAATGTCTACATAAAGTATAATATAGAAAGGAATATATATAGTATGTATCTTTTATAGTATGTGTCTGTTTGAAGTTTCCCTTGAAGGATATTTCTATGCCATACTTTATCCCGTTCACATTTCTGAACTCCTATCGACTATTCTTATGAACTAATACGTGAATGTCAAAACGTACGTCTTCTTAACTTTACTAGTCAGTGAATTTTCTTTTAGAAGATATATACATACACATACACACACATATTGTATTTTAGAATAACATAATTACACACTGATACTTTAATATTAAAACTTGTCATAGTAATATTGGACAAACCCTCCGTACTTTCTAAACATTCCAGAGATATAAAAAAGTGGGATTTCTTTGCCCATAGGTAAGGAGGGAGTTCGAAGAAACATATTTGCATTTTGTATAGTAATTTAAAATTGAAGACTTAGGTGAACACTAAAGAATAAAAACACTTAGTCACTTAGTCAAATCCTTACTTTTCTTAAACAGAGTGAAAACTGAGTAAGTTATACTTACTCTGATAAATTTATGTAGATTTTACGTTAATGAACAGTTTTATTAAAACTTATGTCCCTAATTATAATATAGTAAAAAGTTTGTGTGATGTAATTAAGATACTCTGAGTTTTTCTATTAATTAGACACCTCAAGTCATGGATAAAACTTTAAAGTAACAATTATAAACGGATACGACATATCTTTTTTGTTGGAAAACTTTCTTTGTATTAAAATTTTTTAGTCACTTACGAAACTTGACAATGGATCTGATGAAATGTATATTCTATACTATTACTTTTAATATCTATACGTGTGTTGAAGGGTTTGTTAACTTTACTATGATAGTTATTCAAATCAGAGAAGTCTCTTTAATTTGAAAATTGAAATAATTAAGAGGTCCGTTCTTATGACCTCACCCATCGGTAAGAGAATAGGTCCCCTGGAAGGGCTAGGTCCCTAACTTAGGTCCCGAGGACGTAACGTCCGTCTAAGAGATGTCAGACTCGGTGGTCCCTTCGGGCGATAGTTATTCAAATCAGACGAGTTTCTTTCATTCTAATTTGAAATTGGAATATGTCTTCTAACAAAATTTGTTTCTATATGTTTATAATTATCATAAGAATCCTAGTTTAGTACAACGAGTCAAATATGATCCTGAGATTACGTATTTTTAAAAACAGATCTATTATCGTAAAATGTAAAAATATCACAGAATGTAAAAAACAAAGTAAATGGGGAATAAAAACCCGAAGGGTTCATGACTATCACCACTTCTTGGGTGGACGGTGACGTCCTCTGTTTTCCTTGGACCCACCCACCCAGGGGACCACTTCCCTTACCGTTGGGTGAGGTCATAAGAACGGACCTTATGGGGTATCTGTCTCCTCGGACTACCTGAGGTCAGGTACCTCAACGTTTCTTAACCTGTGTTAACTTCACTGAATCGTACGTGTGTGAGAAATTAAAATATTTAATCTAGGAAGTGAACCCTTTCGTTGGACCAAAGGTTAGAACCAGGGTAGTTAAAAATTAAAATAGGGACCGTCTAATAGATTCAGTATACATTTTACACATATTAAAGATAAAAATCTCTTAATTTATTCAATGAGATATCTTTCCTAAATTGTGTCATCCGTGTACATATAATAAACGACAATAAAAATAAAGGTCAAATATCTACTCTTTACACTTCGAGACTCTCTCTTTTATGTATCAAGTTTAGTCACAAAAAGTGGAACAAAAATTTGAAGACCGACACTATAACGCACATTATGTAAAATAAAATGTTGGGGTTTACGTATACGTGAGTATATGTATGTATGTATTTGTGTGTTTATATATACTCTACTTTCAAAGTACTTCTTTTAAACGAAAACGATATACGTCACGTGAACCTAAAAAAGTATAAAATAGAACGATAAAGACGGGTAAATAGAAATCCAACTAACACTGTGTGATTGAACTAAAGAGGTACATATTGACTCAATGTCGGATATCAAATTTTTTGTGTATCGACACCAGTGTGTCGATCCTTTACTGTCTCAAAAGTGAACTTTGGTATCGACAACATCTGATATATTCATGGAATTTCCATTGTCGACAGAATGAGTTGGATCTAAGTAGTATTGTGGTTCATGTTACAAAACTTGTCTCTTCTATAAACAGTACGAAAGACTCTTTAAATACTGAGATTTTGAAAGACTGAGTAACCTTGAAAAGATACCCTCTTATGTTATCAAAAACGTGTATTTTAAAATTAAAGTATAGTCCGTTTCTCCTGTATGTACAAAGGACTTTTCTTTAGTTTTGTGATCTAAACTCTTGGTAATTGTTTTGAACATTTTCGTTATTAAGACTTGTTTTCACTACTTACCATATAGTGTTTGGTCTGTTCTTGACCGCTACACTGTACCGTTCTTTAGTTAAACCACACACAAAGTTTTGTAGTGTTTAGTTTCTACATCCTTCACTATTCCTTATGTAATCACTATTATACGTAAGTCAACTTAGTAACAGGTTATCAGGATTTTATCATAAACATAGGTATAAAAGGGTATGGTTTGAAATTCATTTAAACAATAATTCTTAAATATAACCGGGTGATATTCGACTGAGGTGAAGAGAAGGATCGGGAGTTATTGATTCAAACAGTAAGAGGAATTCTGTTTCTTCCTGTCTTTTACTTCGTTCTCAGACTTACTATGTCTTCAACATGTCCTTCTAAAAGTTAATTTTAAACATATTTTAAAGATTGTTACACTTCATGCAGTTTGTACAAAACATTTCTAACTTTAAAACATGACACTTAATTTTTCCCTAATTATCTATCTATTGTTTATTACATCATTAGGTATTCTCCACGTCTACATCAGCTTTATATTCATGAGAAATTGTTAACGTAAGACAAATACCGGAAAAGACTTTATAACTTATATGTTCAAAAAGAGATTTAGAACTGGGCTGATGATTGAGTGTCATATATAAGGATCTGTGTCTTAGGGTACTAGAGTATATATATATTTAAACTTTGGGAGTAGTCTGATTTAACAACATTACTTTAAAAGAATAATCACTGTAATCCATTGTATTTGTCTCAACACTATCTTCAATGAAGTCATAGATGAACGAAATGAACTTTTAGTGACTCTTTAACTCAGGTAAAATTACTTTATAGAGAAAGACTGGTATAAAGTGATATCGTACCTATACCATCAGTTGTCGTAAACAGGTATTTATTGCTTCCACCTTAAAATACTTACTAAATTAACCACTCTCACACATCTTAAAGGAGATACTTTCCATTTCTTTTATAAACGGGGTTATTTAAAGTGAAAGATCAATGAACATAATTAGACCGGACAAAACTTTTCATAGACATTTTACTCGAAAAGTTGACATCCTGGGTGATTACATAAGACACAGTTTAGATCACCCAACATCATTGGTATAAATTTTTATGAATACCTTACCTTTTAATTCTTCATCTCATCTTATCTTCCGTCATAGTTTAAATAAACAGGTATCATTCCCATAGTCAAATATTTTGTAAAAAAAAATTAAAAGTCTTACACATACACTCACACACATTCGATAAAGAATGACATATAGTTCAAGTTTAACACATTTTATTTATAAGACACACCTATATCATTTCTTACTGTTAGTATGAAACTTTAAAAATGGAACTTTAAATAAAATTTTTATATTCTCCCAACATAAAATCTTATAAACTATACATATTTTAATATATATGTATGTATGTATATATATATATGTATTTATGTATATACGGAATCTTAAATTACAAAATTCTCTTAGGTCACATATTTAGTTGATATCCAATATAAATAAGAAAAATTCAAACAAAGAATGACTTAAGATTTACCTACGGGATCAAATTTGGTTACAAAATAATTTATCTTATTCTTCTTTCGACTTTCGAAGTCGTATCTAAAGTATCACCAAGTGTAAATTCGGACTCGATACTTTACCCGTTTTCTCTCTTCTGAACAATTGTAGACTTAACTGTATACTACTGTGTGTTAATCCTACGTTACTTAATAGTTGTTATAAGTTGTCTATTTGACATTACTTATTACGTTTATCACGTAATTTTATATCGTGACACTTCTTTAAAGTCAATAGGTTATCAAAAGTGATCGTGATTCTATATGTGAAGTTGTAGAAAGTTATATCAACAGTATTGACGAGGATAGTTACAATGATGTCAACCCTATAGTAACAGAATTATGTCAAGGTTTTTGTTAGAGTATGGTAAGAATAAAAGTAAGTTGAAGACAAAGTATACGGTCAATGATGTGGTAGATTCGAATCTTGATATATAAATTAAAGAACATTCTCTACTTTTAAAGATTGAGAATAAGAAGGATATTAACGGTGAATTTTCATTAATTTAGGTAAATCCCGAAGGGTCCNTTTTTTTTTTTTTTTTTTTTTTTTCTATCTAATCTTCGTCTTTACATACTTATCGCAATACTTCTCGTCATTATCGACAGTGTTGAAGGGGACCATCATTGGTTTGGTAAGACAGTGATTTTTCATTAGACGAACTTATTTTCCGTTTCGAAGGACTCAATTTAGTGTACTTTAAGATGACAAAAGCACCTACTTAAGTCAATAACGGAAAAGAGGGATATGTAACACCTGGCTTACACCGGAAATACCCTTGTCTAAAAAAAAAAAAAGTAACTAACTAATCAGTATCTGTTACCCTACCCTTTCACAAGAAATCTAAAGGAGGTAATTCCGTCTCTTCCTCTTTGATTTGATATCAAAGATAACTAACGGATAAATCTTTACACTGTTGTACCCTTAACATCCAGTGTCAATTAGTCTCTCTTTTTAAACTACGATTCCCTCTATACTACCGAGACTTCTATTTCAATTAAGATTTTGTCACCTTTCTTTTGTCCGACTATGAGTATAGTGTACCCAAATCCACTCGAAACGGTAAATAATATAGCAATTAATAGTCTCAGATGTAATTACACTATTATACGTGAAATGGATATCGTCGGTAAAGAAAGGATAATTGGAAACACGATAATAATGATATACACAATTGATGTCCATATAATATTTGGAGTGTTATATACCAATCGTTAACATAAATTTTTCATTTCATAGAAATTCCCTATATTTATTTTCTTTTTAATATATATGTATATATATATATATATATGTATGTATAGTAATGGTAAAAACCACAAGAAGTAAGGGAATAAATATAGGTATAAAAATAGACCGTAGTAAAAGGAAGAGGATCTTACAGACGGAAATTTTAGAGAATAGTACATTCATACGGATACTATTTAAGAAATCGAAAACATACGGACCTTTTAAAAATAAGTGGAGATAAAAACTTCCTAACAAGTACGTTTATCTTAAAATCCAATTTTCAGAAGTCAGTGAAGAAATTTCTATTACGAGGTGACAGAAGAGTGAACGTAACAAAGTTTGTCCTTTAGACTATAGTAGGAATAAAAACAAGAAGATCAGTATTGTTCGAAAAGAAAAGAACGTCGAAAATACTAAAGGAGAAATAGCGACCCAAACTTGTTAAATTATTACTTTACGGTAACACATACAAAGAACATGAACACTAACTATGTCGAAGGACTTAAACCTCTGAAAAGTAAGTAGTCGATATACCAATAAAGAAGACGTGGGGAAGAAAAGGAAGTCCCTGAGATTAATATATATTACTGACGTACCATAACAGGGTGTCAAGTGATTAAAGAGACAAGTACATAAACTAAGAGAAAAGAGAAACCCAGTGTGAAGTCTATAAAAGACAACGATTCGGACGGTCCAATCATTAGAAAAGTAAACGTTATAGATTAACCAACAACTAGTGTATTTTTTATAGATTATGAAAAAAAGTAGAGATAACCATACTAAACCATGTAAAAACATAGAAAATATTAAGAGGAATAGATAAACCCGTATGACTTACGACAATATTATTTATAAAATTACGGAAACAGACGATTTGGACTGTAGATACTGTCATTAAATAAAAATAACTCCACTTTAGGTGTGTTGAATTTTAATCGGTACAATTTCACATGTAAAGTTACCATAAATTATCCATGTGTTATAACACGTTGACTGTGGACATAAACCAAGGTTGTATAAAAGTACTTTGGGGGGTTTGGTAAATAAATAATCCATTAGTGATGAGTAAGGGGGAGGGCGTTCGTGGACCATGGTGAGTAGAAGACACGGAGATATACAAATGCATAAAACCTATTAGGTATCTTCACCTTAGTATATTATGTGCTGTCAAAACAGATCGAAGTAAGTGAATCGTATTCCTAAAAATCTAAGTGGGTATAACGTTATACATATTCATGAAGTAACGACAAATACCAATTTGCTATAAAGTAACATATAGTCAAACGAGAAAAAGAATTAACTTCATATTAACTACATATTATAAATCTGTCAAAGTCCGTATGTTGTATAACCGAGCTGTTAGTTTAGGTAATACTTTACTAGTGTTGATATTCAGGTCATTGGTAGACAGTGGTACGTTTTACTAAAGTCATAATAGCTGATATAAAGAATATGACATATAATGTAGGGGACTGAATAAATAAAATATTGATCTTCAAACATGGAGCTAGAGGAAGTCGACAAACAGTTTGTGAAGTGGACAGAGGGGAAACCAAGGGCGGTCAATCGAGAGGTATAGATATTCGGACAAAAATAAAACTACCAAACAAAACTAAAAATTCTAAGGTGTATACACTGTAGTACACCATAAACAAAAAGAAATAGACTAAATAAAGTGAATCGTTTTATGAGAGAAAGTAGGTACAACAGTATTTACTGTTCTAAAGTAAGAAAAAATACCGACCCATTATAAGGAGACACACACACACACACACACACACACACACACACACATAAGAAATAGGTAAGTAGACAACTACCTGTAAAACTAAGGAAGGTATAGAACGAAAGACATTTATTGTAAAGTCACTTGTATTCCACCATATATAGAAAACTTAATCACAAAAAATAAAAGAAGTCTTTTTATGGATCCTCACTTTAACAACCTAGAATGCCATCGAGATACGGAAAAAAATTATATATTTAGAGATATGGCAAAAGGTATCACCGACGTGGTTATATGTAAAGGAAGTTGTTCCGTGTTCCAAGTGAAAAGAGGTGTAGGAGGGGTTGTGAACAAACGACAGAAAAACTCCTATTGGTAAACTGTCTACACTCCATTATTGAGTAAAACGAAACTAAACGTAAAGGTATATTAATCTCTACAACTTGTAGAAAAGTATACAAAAAACCGGTAATATACAGAAAAAGACGTCTTTACACATAAGTTTAGAAAGGGTAAACGATTATCCTAACAAACCATAAAAACTATAACTCTAGATATATGAAACTATAGTTGGGGAATAACTTATATAGTAACGTTTAAAGAAGATGGTAAGGTATCCAACAGAAAAGTAAAACAACTATCAAAGGAAACAACACTTTTTATAAAAATTAAACTATATCAGGGTAAACAAATAAAAACGAAAAGAACGGGAACGTACTCCTCTATTCAAGTTTTTTCGATAACGATTCTGACTATATTTTCTCGTATGATAAACACAAAAAAGGTTAACAAAACACTAAAATCATAATGTAAATTCATAAACTAGACAAAACTCCCTATAAAAACACGTATATCACATTCTTGTACAAGATCGAAGTAATAAAACGTAATCGGTAGGTAAATATAAAATCCAATAAAAAAGGGAAAACATATAAGAACTGTTATACAGTATCTAATTAACGGTTGAATTCGTATCTAAACAAAGACCCGAGAGAGAAGATAAGGTGACTAGTCACACAAACTAAAACACGGTCGTTGTTTGATAAAGTTAATGATATTACGACATAATATCAAACTTTAGTCTCTCGTACGATTGAGGTAGAAACAAGAAGAAAGAGTTCTAACGAAACCTATAAATCCCAGAAACAACAAAGTATATTTAAATTTTTAATAAACAAGATCAAGACACTTTTTACGGTTTAGACAACTAATGAAACCCATCATCCCTGTAAATTTTTAATAATAGAATCTCTTTATAAATGAGTACATAGAATCTCTTTATAGATAAGTTAAGAAATTCGAAAATTTTTATTCTACCAAACCGAAAAACGACAACTCAAAATTTAAAGAAAAATTGACCTTTCAACAAACAAAAAAAAAAAAATTGAAAAGTAGTCCAAGTCAAATGGACAAAAAAAGGGAACACGAAGACCACCGTAAGATTCTTAGGTAACGGTTTAGTTTTTAATATGGGCACCAAAGAAGATTGTCATAATGTTGAAAATCAATGTAAAGTGACAAGAAGGTGAACTCAGGTAAAAAATTATACCATACTCTAGTAACGGAGTGTGTAAACGTACACTTAAAAATCAACAGAGTCCTTGTAACAACTTTTCTGACAAAAAGAGGTAACTTAGGAAAACTGTAGGAACTGTGTTTAGTCAATTGATATCTATACTTAATTAAACCTCTGAGAGGTAAAATAAAGAAATTAAGGATAAGAAAAGAAGGGATTCGAATGACTCTATAATAACAAATTATTGTATACATTCAAATTCCTTATGTCAAACTATTAATCTCTGCATATATAATGTTTGACTAATTGTGTTATTATGGGGATGTATTACTGCTACACACACACACACAACTATTATAAATTCTAGATGAGAGAACTTTTAAAAGTTCATATATTATGTCATGATAACAGAAACGACATATAATTTAGAGGTTTTGAATGAATAAAATATCCACCATCAAATATGTGAAAGTGGTTGTAGAAGGGTAAAGAAGGTGTGGTGAGGGGGTCGGGGAACTTTGGTGTTAACATAATAAATAAAGACACTCAAGCTGTAAAATTTACGACGTATATCAATCCTTACATATCATAAACGGAAAGAGTAGGACTAAATAAAGTGAATCGTATTACGGAAGTTCTGTGTAGGTATAACAAAGTTTTTTGTCTGAAAAGAAGAAACAAACTAACTTATGATAAGGTATCACACACATACACACACATAGTGTAACAAATAGGTAAATAGACAGGTACACGTAGAGAACACCTGTCGTTTATCAGCCTAGTACATAAAATTGGTAAAGCGAAGATGGGAGTGTGGTATGTGTGTGTGTGTGTGTGTGTGTGTGTGTGTGTGTGTTTGTACGTAAAATGGAACTCTTAAATTACATAAAAGAAAATTCCTAATCTTTCTTAAATGAATATAGTAAACGATAAACAAAAGATACGTAGCATATATAAAAAACAAAAGAGTTAAAGAGATAATGATGGAAGAAAACACAAAATATGAAAAGGATTACAATGTAAGTGTAATGAAAGAGTATATAAAAATGGCACATAAAAAAAAAAGAATCATCAGTCCATTGAGGATTCATATATTTTAGTCCCACACACACGAATCAGCGAGTCAGTACAGACTGAAAAACACTGGGGGTACCCGAAAACGGACGGTCTAAGGAGACAGGAACTCCAAAAGGGACGTTCGTATGACCTCACCCAACGGTAAAGGAGGAGAACCCATAGAAGGGATAGGTCCCTAACTTTGACGTAGAGAACACAGAGGAAGTAACCGTCCACCTAAGAAATGGTGACACGGTGGACCCTTAACATATTATTAGATTAAAATTAATTATGGTTTAATGGAAGTTATCATTAGTTTTGAAATGAGGATTTGTTAAGAAAGGGATGGAGAAAAACTTATTAAATATTAATAAAAATCTGTAAACAGAAAACGTATTTTGTCCTTTTTTTCTTCTCAAGGATTAGTTTTTATTTTATAAATTACAAAAAAATGGATATATAAATAGAAATGGTCACAATATATAAAACAAGGTATAAACTCAAGGACAAGTCGCAGAAAAATAAGAATAACAAAGAACATCCCGTCCTAATGATCACGACTTGAGCGAGTAAAAAAAAAAAAAATTATACCTCTACAGAATTAAAGCAGAAATAAAAACTTTTCACCGAAACGGTCTTTATCTTAAGAACCAATTGTCCAAATAAAGGACGTTACGGAATTTAAATGAAAGGATGACGGAAGAACTGAGGTTCTAAAGACTACCCTTTAATCGATAAATAGACTCACTTCTACGGAATACACACTGTTTATTAAAGAGAAAACGATGAAAGTTCTAAGGGAGAAAAAACAAGGAAACTGAAAGTCACCAAATTACTGATACACATATTACGTAGAGTCACACTTACAGAAACACAAAAAACATGGACCTCTATAACTTCAGGAACCTACACATATAAAGTTATAAATAGGTTAAATCCTTCAAAACTGGTAAGAAAGAAGTTTTTAAGAAAAACGGAGGAAAAGGAGAGGGAGACTTCGAGGATGTTGGACTAGGAGTCTGATCGACAAAAAGTAACTGGACACAAATATAAGTGACTCAGAAAACAGACGAGTCAGACGACAACTTTTAGAATCACTTCTAAAGTAAAGTCAATGACATGAACGTTTAAGTCTTAAAGATAAACCAAGTAAAATTTTTAATTAAAGACAGAGGAATAACTATAAGATATAAACAACTCTGAAACAGGGGAGTAAAGGAGTTAAATATAAAAAAGTGCCAGAGGAAATACAGAAACTAGTATACATTCTGTCAACAAAGATTGAGAACACATAATTCAGTTTAACAGGAGTCTCCGTTAAGGATAACTAAATAAAAAAAGGGGGAGACACAAATAAGGTTTAAAAGAAGAAATAAAAGTAGGAACAACAACAAAAAAAAAAAAAACCAATTTTAGACCTTACAGACCATAATATTGTATTATTAAGACCTCTAGTCTAAGAAAGGGAGAGTCACAAAAACAACAACGACAAAAAACATACAAAATCAATAGAAAGTAAATGACTGAATAGGTTTGATAAAAACAATCCTTACAAAAGGGAAATACATACCAGAGACTTGAGAGAAAAAGAAAATCGAATTACAGTACTTCACCAAACCACTTAAAGGTATTTATGGACCTCGTTCTTCCATTTTATTTTATGAAAGACCTTAAA
>SJYO01037996.1:0-20000 GCA_006410555.1 Capra ibex
TTCGAACATAACGATACTTGGAAGGGGAATCGTGACGAAAATGACTTAGGGTATCCAAAACCAAACAACACAAAAGTAAAAGTAAACAAAGACACGTATCAAACTAAAGGAAAAACTAAAGAAGACACTAAACAACCAATAAGTCTTCGTACAAAAAATCGGATGGATACAAACATAAAAATTATAAAAAAAAGGACATAAACTGTAGATTAAAATGACGTAACACTAGTCTTTTCTACGAACTTTACTAAAGCCATAAAAACTTAAACGGTTCCGATCTAAATACTGGGTCCTATACTAGATAGGACCTCTTACAAGACACACGTGAACTCTTTTTCCAATTTAAGTAACAAAACCCCACTTTACAGGACATCTATAGTTAATCCAGATTGACCAGCTAACGTAGTAAATTTCAAACACAAAGGAACGATTAAAAGACAAACCAAGAAGATAGGTATCAACACTCACCCCGTAATTTCAGAGGGTGATAATAACACAATAACAATTAAAGGGAAAAGTATGAACAATCGTAAACGGAATACATAACTCCACGAGGATACAACCCAGGTATATATAAATATTAACAATATAGAAGAAGAACCTAACTAGGAAACTAGTAATATATCACAGGAAGAAACAGAGAAGTGCCGGAAATAAAGTTTCAGATAAAATAGACTATACTCACAGCTATGAGAACGAAAGAAAACCAGAGGTAAACGCACTTTATAGAAAAAGGTCGGGAAGTGAAAGTCAGACATACACAGGGAACCAAACTTCACCCAGAGAACTTCTGTCGTATATACCCCCAAAATAAAAAGATAGGTAAGTCGGTCAGAAACAGAAAACCAACCCCGTTAGTTGGGTACATGTAAATTCCATTAATAACCATTCATACTAGGGTAACGGTAAATAAATCAACAAAACCCAAGTTCAAATATGTGGAAAGACACAAAGGACAGATCTCTTCTAGGAAATCGTAAACAACTTCTCGACCAAACCACCACGACTTATGAGAGTCGAAAACGAACAGACATCCCGAAAACTAAACTGGAAGTATAAACTTACTCCAGGAACGACCCATATCATTAGACCGAACATCCAAAAAGAGAAAGTAGTGAAATTCATACAGGACGGTAAGGGAAGACCGGACTTCTCAAAGATAACTTTCTAGTCGACAATAGGAATACCCCTAGGAGAACACACAATAAACAACGAAAAGGGAACGACGAAAATTATAAACGAGAAACACAAACTAGAAGTAATTAAACTAATTTTACACAGAACCCCATAAAACGGAACCCACATAGGACAAACCCTGACAGACACAAAGAACATGAACCCACCGATTAAGGAAGGAGTAAAATCCCTTCAAAAGTTGATAATAGAGGAGTTCATAAAAGAGTACGGGAAAAACAGAAGAAGAAGACCCTGAGGGTACTAAGTTTACAACCCCGTAAATTGTAACAAGGTCTCCAGAGACTCCAACAGGTCTAGAGAAAATTAAGAAAAAAGTAAAAAGGAGAGACGAAGTAAATAAAGGTGGTAAGATAGAAGATGGAGTGAAGAGGATAGAAGACGGAGTAATAAGATGACAACCAAAGGGAGGTCGTACGAAAACTAGAGTCAATAACGTAATAAGTAATAACTAACTGAGAAGAAATAAAGAAGATCCAGGAACAATTCGTAAAGAACGCAGAAGAGTTAGGAATAGAGATGAGATGAATATACATTGAGGTTAAACAAAAGTTTGAAAACCTAGTAGAAATGATAGTAATAAGACTTAATAAAAAGTCCATCTGAGGGATAGAGGAGGAGAAAACAAATCAAACCACCCGTTAATAGTACAAGGAAATGGACGACTTATAAAGAGATGGAAAAGTAAAACAAATTTAACGATACAAACACCACGCGAAAGACATCCGACCTTTAAACACCAAGGAGAAATAACACCTAGGACGAGGGAAACCCATCCCAACCTGAACACCGAACAGTTCCAAGGGACCAATCCCCTCGAACTCAGACACAAGACCACTCACCTCGACCTAGAGAAGAGAGACTTCACTTTACTTCACAGGTCATCATTCAAAACCAACAGATATCCAAACCGTACCGAAACCCGTCGGACAGAAAATTACGAATCCCGACAAGAGGAATAACGACCTCTTAATTGGACTATAAAGAACGAGACCTTGAACAACCGAGTACCCACCTCGAGAACAGATAGTAACAAGGGACCTTAGTCCTCAAGAGACTACAAGAGTTCAAAACCTCAATTCGGAGGACGGAGACCGAAAATCAGAATAAGAATGTCATCGGAGTTCTGAAGAGGTAGGTAAATCGTGTCTACTGTTTATAGATCCAATTACCACTTTGTCAAGAGGTGTCACTCCCTGTGGGTCTGTCCCAGTGTCTCAATGTACCTCTTCTCTTCTCCCTCCTCCCTGTATCTCAACTGGTCCTCCTCTTCTCCCCTTCAGTTTTCCCCTCTCTGGTAAGATCGGTCATTAGTCAAGGGATTCACAAGAGGTGTCGGACCTTGTGGGTCTCTCTAAGTGTCTCAATTTATCTCTTCTCTTCCCCCTACCTCCTCTATCTCCACTGGACTCCCTCTTTTCCCTCTCAGTTTTCCTTCTGTTTTCCCTGTAGATTGTTGGATCTACAGGTAGTCGTCTGCTTACCTATTCTTTCGACACCATGTATATGTTTTACCTTATAATGTGTAGGTAATTTTGCTTATGTAAACTCAGTCAAGATTACTCCACCGGATAAAATGTCTCACTCCATTCGGTCTTTCTTTTTGTGGTTATGTCATATGACTGTGTATATATACCTTAAATCTTTCTACCATTACTATTGAGATATACGTTCTGTCGTCTTCTCTGTGCCTACATATCTTATCAGAAAACCTGAGACTCCCTCTCCCGCTCCCACCCTACTAAACCCTCTGACCGTGACTTTGTACATATAATAGTATACACTTTACTCAACGGTCAGGTCCAAGCTACGTACTCTGTCTTACAAGCCCGGACCACGTGACCCTACTGGTTCCCCGTACCCTACCCCTCCCCTCCTTCCATCCTCCCCCACACTCCTACCCCTTGTGTACATGTGGATACCGACTAAGTACAGGTTCATACCGTTTTGGTGATGCTATAACATTAATCGGAGGTTAATTTATTTAAATATAATTTTTTCTTTTGTCCCAGAAAAAACGTTCCATTATCATCCAATATTTTTACTTTTAATTCCCTCATTATTTATCGAATTTAATTTTTTTTAATTTTTCACTATTAACATTTTTATATGGATCCTTAAAGAGACTTCGACAACACCTGTCACACCCCAGTCAAGTCAAAGTCTATCAAG
This sequence comes from Capra ibex, assembly GCA_006410555.1. NCBI lineage: Eukaryota > Metazoa > Chordata > Mammalia > Artiodactyla > Bovidae > Capra > Capra ibex. The sequence goes on from SJYO01037996.1 coordinate 3,367, forward strand.
GAACAAGGTCGAATATGAAGAAGAGTTCCAGATATCCGAGGAAGGTCACGAATCAGTTACAATTGATGTCTCAAAATTGGACAACGTGGACAGTGAACGTCTTGTCGAGGGAGAAGTAAAACCGAAAGAAACAAACGTTCAGAGAAGTCGCAGAATAAAGGTGGGACTGTGTTCCCCCACTTCCACCAGTGAATACATCCGAGTGAACGAGTCAACACAACATCCCTCCCTCCTAGGGACGTTTGTTTATAGTGACCACAAACACCCCTCACGAACGTCATATACCTGGTGAGACCCAAACGGGGTCGAGTTCCGTCGTACACGAAAGGACCAGATGTGACGATTCCGAGGTCTCACGAGACGTCCCCGTGGTAGGTTTCACCCAAAACCCAACACACGTGAAAGGTCCAGATTCGACGAGTCCAAGTCCAAGAGCTCATGAGGTGTTTCCGTGTCTGAACCAACCCGTACGTAAAACACGGGAAGGGTCCAGACTCGTCGAATCCACTGGTCCACGAACCGCTCGTGTGACAGGGTCCACACACCACGTAGAATAGCGGAGGGGTCAGGACCGACGAGCCAAAGGACCCACGTGGTGCTCTTGTGGTAGAGTCCACTCGGCACACAGAGGAAACCCCTCGACTAGAGCCCGACACTGGGAGGACCGTCTACAGTTGGTAGGTCCTAGGGTCCTTCTACACCAATCGTTGACCCTCGGACGAGTGTAAAACCACCTTCTACGACAGAGACCCCGGTTCTAAAGGGGACGGGAGGTCGAGACCGACAGTGGGTGGACGGAGAGACGGAGGCCGCCCACCTCCTCGGTCATACGTCGGTCGATCGAGAGGAAACCATAAGTGAGTTAGGAAACAAGACACTCGTCCGGTCCGACGTGTAATCTCGGAAAGTACCCTTTCAATAGAGTAAAAAAAAAAAAGAGAGGCCGACTAGAGTGTCAAACCCAACGATAGAGTACAATCGAGGGAGTCCAACAGGAGTCCCGTAAGCCCGGACCAGAAATGGGATTCGTGGCTACTACGTCACACACGGAGGTACAAGTCGGGGCGAGCGACCACCACCTACGTTCGTAGACCCGATGAAGAGACGACCCTCAACACCAATCCACTCATAAGACACCAAAAAAAAAAAGGGGAGGGTCAAAACAACGGGAGACTCTAAGGTTTTGAGGGGTATCTGGGCGGACATTCTCCCAAAGGATGACACACCTTTGAAGAGGAAGTGGTGAGGGAGGGGTCCTGTCCAGAGGTATGGCTTGAGGAAACAGAGAGAAAAAAAGAAAATATAAAATAAGATGGAGGAAAACTTCTCTTACCCGACGGAAAGACCCACGGACCACAGGAGACGGTCACAAGTCTTCAACAAAACACCTTCAATGAGTCGTAAGTCTACTAGAAAACTACTTGAACACCCCCTCTTTCACTAGAGGGGTAGGATAAGGAGACGAAAGAACCTTGGGAGGTGGGGGTGGTCGATTAAGGAACGGCAAAGATTTAGGTAGAACTTGTAGACGTTCAAGAGTCAAGTGTATGACATCTTCGTACTGAACTTCCTAAAAATCTTAGTGGAAGGATCACACACTTTACTCACGTTAACACGTGACCAAACTTGTAAGAAAGATTCCCTACAACCCATATTTAAGGTGAAGTACTTTTAATTTAATTGAACGTTAACTATTCGATGGTATATAAATTCTAATCTTAGAACTGAGGGAACTTTGGTCATCTTAAGTAACAAAAACGAAACTAGATCCCGGAATGTTTTCATTTTTAGACGGACGTCACGTCCTCTGGACCCAAGTCAGGGACCCAGCCCTTCTACGGGACCTCTTCCTTTACCGTTGAGTCAGGTCATAAGAACGGACCTTTTAGGGTACCTGTCTCCTGGTATCACCCGACGTCAGATATCACATCGTTTCTCAACCCGTACTGACTCGCTGAGTGTGTGTGTGTGTGACTTGTGATCCCTATTGATTGAAATAAAACTATCAAGAATCAAACGTTAAAATCCCCATCCTAAATGAAGCATCTTTTATAACCACATTTCTGTAATTAATCATTCCATACAAGTCAGGAAAGTGAGTCAACCTATTTAGTCCGGTGATCCTACCCTCAGGGTCTCTTCCGTTACCGTGGGGTGAGGTCATGAGAACGGACCTTTTAGGGTGTCTGTCTCCTCGGACCATCCGATGTCAGGTATCCCAGCGCTTCTCAGCCTGTGTTGACTCGTTTAAGTGAAAGTACGTAACCTCTTCCTTTACCGTTGGGTGAGGTCACAAGGACGGACCTCTTAGGGTCCCTACCCCCTCGGACCACCCGACGGTAGATACCCCAAAGTATCTCAACCTGTGCTGACTTCGCTGAATTGCCGTCGTCGTCCTACCCTCAGATACGAAACGGTCAATAAAATACTGGTATTCGATCAATGAGTTGTGGACACTCTCCACCTAATTGAGTTGGTTAGTACAATTTATAAAACGGAATGTCACAAGAAGTGACTTACGAAGGTCACCCCACACTACCTCGACCGAACACGCCCGGAGACACAAAGGACTACGCTTGAACTTTGACCCGTATCACCCTTATAAATGTACTGTCCTTTGTAGTTTACGATGTTTAACCTCAAGACGAGGGACGTGTCATTCGACCAAATACAAGTGTACTAACCCAGGTAGAAACGTAAAAGACTAGGTCATTAGTTACAAATTGAGAACATTCACTATTTTCTTTGTTTTGTTTTCTTTTAACTGAGATTTTATAAAATGAGACAAGTACCACAACGACATCGAATAATCCTGGTTTAACCTATTTGTCTAAAAAGAAATACACAGTGACTAAAAAGGTTTTTAACAAAGTAATTTCCTTTTACAAATGAAAGGATTTTGTGTTCCTAAACACACGACAAACTGATCCCAAAAAAAAAAAAAAAACGTACGTTCTCTTTAAGTGAGAGATCTCATTTACTTTTCTTTTAAATAACCCCTTTTTCCCTTTGAATTTCTTTTAGTTGGTATAGACACAGTGTTTTACACGTCTCTATACTCGATTACCCCTACACCCGTATCTGATATGAACACCCACATTTCACCCATATTGAGTCTGGGGAATCTAGACCTCTGATACTTCGATAAAGGGTAGAATGAGAAAGGAGATTTATTGCTAAAAAAGTCAGAGACTAAAAGAAAGGACAAAAAAAAAAAAAAAATTTGTTGATCATATAAATAAAGAAAACAAATCATCAAACGGTGTACGTGTACCGTACGACCTAAAATTAAGGGGTTGGTCCCTAGCATGGACACAGGAGACGTAACCCTCGTGTCTCGGAATTGGTCTCTTCAGAGGAGTCAAAGTCGGAACACAACTATAACCATGAACAAGAAGGTATAGAGAGATAGTACAAGAGACAAATAAGTAGTTTCGGTGGACTGGGGGTTATCTAGTGACGTCAGAAATTGATAAGTACATAGGTGGTATTCATAGGAGATAGAGACCCATTCTAAACTTACACAAATTTAAGAACCCTCTCTTGACTAACAAGTCGAACACCGATTCTGAAGGAACTCAGTCTGTGGGTGTAGATTAAATTAGACTCTACTCCTTTGTCACCTTTGTCACAGTCTGAAATAAAAAGACCCGAGGTTTTAGTGACGTCTACCACTAACGTCGGTACTTTAATTTTCTGCGAATGAGGAACCTTCTTTTCAATACTGGTTGGATCTATCATATAAGTTTTCGTCTCTGTAATGAAACGGCTGATTACAGACAGATCAGTTCCGATACCAAAAAGGACGTCAGTATACACCTACACTCTCAACCTGACACTTCTTCCGACTTACGGCTTCTTAACTACGAAAACTTGACACCACAACCTCTTCTGAGAACTCTCAGCGAACCTGACGTTCCTCTAGGTTTCTCAGGTAAGATTTCCTCTAGTCGGGACCCTAAAGAAACCTTCCTTACTACGATTTCGACTTTGAGGTCATGAAACCGGTGAAGTACTCTTCTCAACTGAGTAACCTTTTCTGAGACTACGACTCTCCCTAACCCCCGTCCTCCTCTTCCCCTACTGTCACCTACTCTACCGACCTACCGTAGTGACTGAGTTACCTGCACTCAGACTCACTTGAGGCCCTCTACCACTACCTGTCCCTCCGGACCGCACGACGTTAAGTACCCCAACGTTTCTCAGTGCTGACTCACTGACTTAACTTGACTTGACACCGGTGTTCTTGTCACCAGGACATTATATATAAACCTCTAGGTTCGAGTGTAAAGTCACTCCGGACCACCGAATCTACCATTGCTTATACGGACGTTACGTCTTCTGGACCCAAACTAGGACCTAGCCCTTCTAGGCGACCTCTTCCGTTGGGTGAGGTCATAAGAACGGACCTCTTAGGGTACCTGTCTCCTGGGACGCTAATGTCAGGTACCCCAGTGTTTCACAATCTGTACTGACTCACTGATTGTGTGTAATATCCATCTCTCGTCAAAGATCTCATCCCCGGTACCAAATCCGTCTATGAGGGTTAACACAAATGTTATTTACAATCTATTTACTATACGGGAGAATAACCTTTTCGACTTTAGGACTAAAGAAAAGTCTTGTGTAATTACCTAATTACACAATGTAAAAAAAGAAAGATATAAATCATTCGATAGGTTGATACTTTTCACTGACTACTATTGTGAACCGTAAGAAAGGTCGTTTAGTTTAACAATTTACTAAATGATCTAACAGTAGTGTGTATCCTTTACAAAAGGAAATAACAAATTTTTTTATGGAAAGTATAGGGTCATAATGTTTCACTGGATTAATTGACTTTTTGATATATTAGTCGAGAAATTTTTAGGTATTTCTTTTCGTATTATTCGGATCATTGGATTCTTTATTATTTCATATTTAATTATTATGTCTCGTCACCCTTCGTATCAATTATTTGTAATAATCAAGTTTTTTATCTTTAACGTACAAGGACCATGATTGTGTATGCAAAAAGTTCATTATCAAGAAAGAACGACTAGCTCTACATCAACCCTAAATAAAGAAACGCCTTCATTTACACTTTTTGACAGTCGCAACAGATGTAAAAGAGTGAACCCAAAAGTAGTGACTATAACATTTTTATAGGAAAAGAAGAAGATTCTCGACAACTCCACGGAGAGTCTTCTTGTGTGAGTTCTTTAAACCGGTGTCCTCTACGACCTTTACTCTCTGTTTATATAGGTGTATGTCCAAAGAAAGTACCAGACAGACATAATCAGAGTTGTCACGAAATCAAGTCTGATTTACAGAAGTTAGAAACCCGAAAATTTTATTTCTTTTTGGGGACGTGACGACCTTTGTCACAACGAAGACCCCTCCCTCGGGAGGGTCCGTCGAGAGACGTACCTGTACCCCGGTCCTGTCGTCACTCTTCGTCCTCCCCCGGGGAATACAGTCCTGTCACTTACACTGGGTCTCCGTCGTGTTGTGTTCGGAAGAGAGGGTGTCAGAGTGAACCCCGTAAAAACGGAGGTGGACGCTCGAAGGGACGAGAAAGTTTCAGACCGGGAGGGTAATCCCAGACCACTCTGAGACGCGGGGCGACCTGACATCGGGTGGTCGGAGGAGACAGGTACGCTAAGACGTCCGGTCTTATGATCTTCCCTAACGGTAAAGAAAGACGTCCTCTAGAAGGACTGGGTCCCTAGCTTGGGTGTAGAGGACGTAGCGTCCGTCTGAGAATTGGGAACTTGGTGGTCCCTTCGGGGAACTCCCTTGGGACCGAGGGGAGGGAAACGCCCCTTGTGTCTCACTACGACAGCTACAAACTGAACGTAACGAAGGGAGGCTCCCTTCTAAAGACTCGTACCGCAAAGTTCTCTCTCCTCTTCTTTAATCCTATGTTATACGCTCTTTCTCGCCACCTCGCCTATTATAAAGAGACTCCCCTGTTAAACACACAAGAAGGTCTCCACCCAAAAGTGGACTCACTGTGTCTACCGACGGACCTGGGGACCCGCGCGAGGAGACGGCGGTAGGTCCCTACGAGACGAGGTCTTCGGCCACTCCTGGGAGAAGTAAACCTACCCCCTACCCCCTTATGGTTTGGACCCCCTCTACCTCACAAGGTATGGGTCGTCGACGACTTCGTCACCCACACTCAAACTCGGGTTCTCTGTGAGGAAAGTATAAACAAAGAGTAATGGCTGAAGATTCCTCAATAGCCATGAAACATATCTTGTAACAACGAACGTCGGGTCTTAACTATGGAGACGCTTCTCTCTCACTTTGACCTTGACCTCTCAATTCCCCCTCCTGCTACGGGTATTAAAAATTAGAAAGAGGAGAACCGTAAAAGGTTTTTTCCCCCCTCGTTTAATCTTCCCTACAAGTCCAAAAAACGAAGTGAGACTTTTTTTAACGTTTGGGTAGTTTCTGACCTTACATAATTTACTCAGAGAATAACGAGAGCCAAAGTTCAACGTACGAACATTCTGTCAAACTATTTCTTCCTTGTACGTCATTACCTTGAATAGATACCCTTTCAGTCTTAATCGACTTGTTACATTCACTTCACCCAACCTACCGCAGACACAACCTCTTCGTCTACTACGACGGCGTCGTGCATCACCCACGAGACATTCGACCACGTCTCATTCTCTCTCGGAGGGGCTCCTTTGGCACAAAGTGAGCTCCCATCTCCCGTAGAAGAATCCACTTCTCCTCTCCTGAGGACAAACCCACTGTAAACCGTACCCACTGTAAACCGTACCCACTGTAAACCCTCGTCTCCTACTACGGAAGTCGGGTGAGTCCTTTATCACCCTCTCCTCCGTCTTTGACCGACCCGAGGGTAACTCTCCAAACTTAAAATAGGGGACCTGATGACCCCTCGAAGACTTCCCTAAATTAGTCCCCACAGTGTACGGACTTAAAATTAAATCTTGTAGTAAGAACGACGACCCATCCCTTACCGGACCTCACTCGGACTCTCCGACAAGTTCACCGACTCTTTCGCGTCCTACCCTTCCCCAGACACGGACCACCGACACTATCGTTACTCTTCCGTCTATCACTAAATGTTTTCGTCTTACAAGTTCTAAACCATGTTATCCCCCACTCCTTCTCCCTCTAACGAAGGTCAAACCGACCGACCGGGGTACGGACGTCTCTCGTTTATTTCCCCGAACGTCAGACAAAAACACACAACGGAGACGGACCCTTGAAATCTGGTAGAACGTGTAAAGACACAAAAGTAACCCTTCAAATTCCTTACCACTTACTACATCGTCGGGTCACGAGAGACCACGAAGCGTAGTAGGGACAACTACCCTATCAACATCTGTCTCCTTCATCCAGATCAGAAGAAAAACCGGCGTGGCACACCAAACACTCTAGAATCAAGGGACTGGTCCCAAACTTGGACACGGGAATCGTGACTTTTGAAACTCAAGATTGGTGACCTAGTGGTTCCTTAAGGGGTCCCTTTAGAATTCATTGAACGAATTCCAGTAAATTCTATCCATGATCACGATCCCAATTTCAGTCTCGACAACAATAACAATCAGTCATTCAGTACAGGTTGAGAACACACTGGGGTTCCTGACATCGGGACAGGTACCCTAAGGGGTCCGTCCTTACGACCTTACCCAACAGTAGGAAGAGGTCCCTTAGAAGAACTGGGTCCCTTCGTCTGACTTGAACGAAGAGGACATAACCGACCGTCCCAGAAATGGTGACTTGGTGGTCCCTTCGGGGTCTTTAGTTCCAATGAATTACCATTTCTGAAATGAGAAGGGTGGTGTTTTTCGGGTAAGTGAAAAATTCCTGGGTCTTCTCAGTCTGTACTGAACCGCTGACTTGTTACTGTTGTAACTATCTTAGGAACTGATCATAAACATAGGTATTAGAGTAAACTGGGAATGGGAGTGAGGTAATCTATCCATAGTGGTACAAGGGGTCAAATATCTACTCCGGTCAGACCAAGTTCCTTACATTTTAAGAACGGGTCCAAAGACATCACATTCCTCTGGGACCTCCGCCATAACGACCCGAGGTCTTGAGTCATAGAGTTGTCCCTGAACTTGACGGTTCTCATTCTACAGAGTACTACCGTTCAGTGTAGAATATCAGGTAATCTCGACACTACGAAGGACGAGTAAAGTCAGGGGTATAGTAGGTCGTGTCACGTGTACCCCTTCTGTCATACCTATACAAACACAGATCTCCACTACACTTTTCGACACACACGTGGACCACACACACATGAATACATTCTCACGAACGAGATCTCTATACCCGCACTTTACCCTTTCAAAGTAAGAGTCCCCCGTTAGAAAGGAAATAAAGTACGAACTAATCCCTTTAGAGAACTATTGGGGACGTATACCTACTGTAAATTACACTCACAAATCTTAGAGAGAGTCACACACACATACAGAGAGTCAAACACACACAGAGAGTAACACACACACACAAAGATGATTTGTGAGTGTAATTTACAGTGGGTATACAGTTGCAAGTTTTTTGATTTTAGTACAGTAGGTCAGGGTAGTGAAGTACCGTCTATCTCCCCCTTTGTTACCTTCGTCACTGTCCGAAAATAAAAAAACTCGAGGTTTAGTGACCTCTACCACTGAGGTCGGTACTTTAATTTTCTACGAACAAGGAACCTTCTTTTCGATACTGGTTGGATCTGTCGTATAATTTTTCGTCTCTGTAATGAAACGGTCGTTTCCAGGCAGATCAGTTTCGATACCAAAAAGGTCATCAGTATATACCTACACTCTCAACCTGATATTTCTTTCGACTCGTGACTTCTTAATTACGAAAACTTGACACCACAACCTCTTCTGAGAACCCTCAGGGGACCTGTCGTTCCTCTAGGTTGGTCAGGTAGGATTTCCTTTAGTCAGGACTTATAAGTAACCTTTCTGACTACGACTTCGACTTTGAGATTATGAAACCGGTGGACTACACTTCTTGACTCAGTAACCTTTTCTGGGGTTATTACCCTTTCTAACTTCCGTCCTCCTCTCCCCTGCTGTCCTACTTCACCAACCTACTGTAGTTGTTGAGTTACCTGTACTCAACCTCGTTCAAGACCCTCAACCACTACCTGTCCCTCCGGACGACACGAGGTCAGGTACCCCAGCGCTTCTCAGTCTGTGTTGACTCGTTGACTTGGTTTGACTCTTCCTTAGATGACTATTTTGACTCTGTCTCTATGCACTTCATTTCCGTTGAACTTGATTGAATTCACCATTATCTTGTGAAGGACCCTTTTCGTACTTAAACATGAAAATCGGGTCGAACGAACTCAGTCACTCGGGTAGCAACAGACTCTCCCCCAACGATCACAGTGTCGACGTCCTTCTCCCACCTACATGAGGAGGTTCGCGGTGGGGGGTGTGAGGAGTCCCTAAGACCACTCCGAGTCTGAGGTGAATGGGGGCATGGTGAAGGAAGGACCTTCAGACCGAAGGTCTTCATTCCTTCCACTCCCTTTTACTCGACTCCACCTTCTCAACGACAAGTAGGAGGTCAGATGGCATGTACGACTTCGACTTAGAGATTATGAAACCGGCGGACTACGCTTCTCGACTGAGTAACCTTTTCTGGGACTACGACCCTTTCTAACTTCCATCCTCCTTTTCCCCTACTGTCCCCTGTTCTACCAACCTACCGAAGTACCTGAGTTACCTGTACTAAAAAACGTTTGAGACCCTCCACCACTTCCTGTCCCTTCGGACCGTACGACATCAGGTAACCCAGTGTTTGTCAGTCTGTACTGTCGCTGAACTTGTCAGGGAGTGTAAATAAGTGGATGAAGAGAAAGGTGGAGTGGTGGAAAAACTAAAAATACCTTACTAGCGAAATCGGATACCAAGACCGGTTCTCTGAAGGTTGTCAAGGACATTTATTAGAGGACTCCACGTAATGGGAAGGACTAGTTGATGTTCTCACCAAGTGGTTGGCCGTGGAACCGTAGGTCAGAAAGTTTTAGTCAAGTCAAGTCAGCGAGAAACGTAGTTCAGAAAGTTTTATCTACGACTTAATACCCTTCTTCTTAGTCCTTGTCTCTAAAAGTTACCTACGAAAGGAATGGGACGAAACAAAGTTGAAATACCGACACTTATATTAGTACAGGTCACTTCACTCTGCGAAGTATCGGTCACTTCACTCTATAACTACCTCTAGGAACTGTAATGTTCTGTCTGACATGTTAACTTGACCAGACACCGACCTGAGACGGCACTCCACAGTGTCGTCTCTACACACACTTTCCTAACTGCGAGTACTGGGACTGGACCGTCGTGAGCCCACCAGTCTCGAAACACCCCTCACTAAAACTTCCTACACCTCTTCAAAAGAAACGACTGGCGTAAAACAAAGGTGGTTATAGTGTTCTGTCATATATGGTAGGAATACATACTCTCTGTACTCACCTTTTTATTGAATGATGGGAAATTGTTTTACAAGAACACGACTATATTACACTACTGACCTAGAACAATTTGAAAACATAAGACTCGGTGACCGTGGGGTCGACGTCCCAAAGAACGGGTGTATTGGACTTTCTCTGTCAAACGTTTTTAAATTACCCAACGTCAAGGGACTTTTAATCCCGTGTCCTTCTTTACCTGCCTCATCCGGAATTCGTCTGTTAAGAACACACTGAAAGTCAAAGATCTTAAGGTCTTTCGTCAAACGGATTATCTTGACCGATTACACAGTCAAGTCATGTCCGATCCTGTTGTTGAATGAAACTTTTTTGTCCGGTACTGAACCCGGACTTGATACGTAAAAAGTATATTTGTGCGAGAGTTTTGTGTGTGTGTATGTACATCTGTGTGTGAGAAGACTGGGTATTATGAGGGTTACGTAGAGATATGTGATAAGAAGGACGTAAACCGATGTCTAAAATTTGTACATGTGTTTTCATCATCTTCTAATTTTTGAAACAGAACGACAATGGAAACCTGTCAACAGAAATAAAAATTTAGGATGATGTTCTAGATGAAGAAATGTCAAAAAGAGAACAAGTGTATGAAACTAAAAAGAGGGGATTCAGAGAGAATAAAAAGATGGACATAGAGAAAGGTATAGAGCAGATATCCAGAGACAGTAGTCTTAGAAGGAACACAAAGAGAAAGGACAGCATATAGGTATTACACGTCAGTGTCCCGACCATCTCGGTGACCATTATCTTACAAGAACTAGATGTATCCTGCTATTTACTGATTTAATTTATTCATGAGAGACCAGAATTGACATCCTCTGTTTTTGGTCGTGAATGAGAAGACCAGTACAGACCAGCCAAAAGGGGAAGGAAGGGACCGGCAGTAAAATGATAAAAAATTAAGGGCAAAATCTCTCCGTCTAGTAAGTTGAGTATCATTCGGGTGACCTCCATGGCCTTTCCTTGATCTTGATCCTTACAGAGGTGATGGAGAAAGTAGAATCGAGTTTACTTTCCCTACGTCTGACTTGTAAAACTTTCTTGTAAATTTACAGTTATATAAAAGGTAGAGTAGAGGAAAATTAATAGGGAGAAGAAAGAGGAAGAGGTAGACAGAAATTGTGTATTTGTCCGTACGAGTAAATTTCACAATAAAGTGAGAACCTCCATGAAAAATCCTTATACCTTTTACGACTTCCTTCTCTTTTTGTAATCGTTTGAATGCAAACTAATTGTAACGTTCACTATACTCAACGAGAGGAAAACTTTCACCTTCACTCCTAGAGCACACTTGGTTTGAATCTAAGAGTACTAGGTGAATTAAGGAAGAAAAAATCCCTCTCTTATCGTCTTTTCTTTCCCCTTTTACTACATTCATTTATATCATCGTACACCTTAGATGTAGACGGATGTGGGCGGTCTATTGAGTTCGGAATGATAAGTAGTTGAATTATTGAAGACTTAGTATTTTCTTCGTCAGTTTGAAACTTATATACGTTTCTCACAATTGGATTGAAACATTTATATTTTTGTATAAAAAGTATATACATGTAATATACTCAAACAAGACAACCTTCAATAACTGATTATAACTCTTTTTCAAACTTACGAAATTTTCCTCTCTGAACGAAGTAACAATAGTCGTAAGTGTCGGATTGTGTTACACATATTTAAACTTTTTTAACTTGTCTTCAGTATAAGATTATTTAACTATATACGATAACAAACAATGTCTTCTTGTATATTGTCCTTATAAAAGTTATATTAAATAAGAGTAACCTTCGAAAAGAGGTAATTAAATAGTTGTGTCAAACGGTCAAACTTAAACCTGAATTTGTACCCTTTCTTTACGAGACCAAAAAGGTCCACAACGTCCTTAGTAAAAGACTCCGTACACTATTAATTCTAAACAATCGAGGAATGATTTCGCTTTTTTCTCAAAGGAAACGATTGTCTTGTAAATCGGTTTTAGGGGTTAGGATAGTAGGAGTCTCTATGTCAGGAGATTAAAAAAAAGTACCTTTTTAAACTGAAAATAGAACAATAAAACGACTCGACTCGAAAGACTTATGTCCCTAATATATATGTGGTCCTTCTTTTTAGTTTAAAGGATTAATGGGACTTATACGTCATTCTTAGTTGGTATCTCTTCCTTTTGTACTTAGTTCGTAATTCAGTAATTTGACATGGATTATCCGTAAATAAGTTACCCGGAATACTTACGCTCAGCACGGGGTAAACTTTAGATTGACCTTACTAACGTGTAAAGTAATCACTTCTATTAATGGTTAAACAAGGAAGGGGTTTTTAGTACATACATACTTTTTGTGACACTCTTCCATTTGTCACAATGGAAGTCTTATGTCTTATATCTGTCGGACAAATTTACCACAGTCACGTCATTGTAAAGGAATAATCTGTGTTTGAGTCTTTATGAGTTTTCTCAATACTTATAAGTCACAGAAATAAATGGGTCTTTGAACAGAAGGTAAGGATTTAGAGACCAAACCAGTGCCCCCATCCCTACCCCTTCCTGGTTACAAGAACAAGATCAAAACGTTGATTGATCGACATAAGAAGGACCTCTTCCTTTACCGTCGGGTGAGGTGATAAGAACGGACCTTTTAGGGTACCTGTCACCTCGGACCATCCGATGGCAGGTATCCCAGTGGCTCAGTCTGTGCTGACTCCCTGAAGTGAGAACCTGTTTATTTGACAAACCCGAAATCCTCGAAGATATTTGATTCTTACCGGTTTATCTACTAAATGTCTTAGAGAAAGTAGCATTTTGTTATAATAAGACACCAAATTTTTTTGGTGATCAAAATGTGAGGAACATGAAAGAACACGTTTCCTGACATATAGATAAAGGTTTTATCTACTGTAGCCTCTTTGTATAAAACCACTTCTCGCCCCCTCAAAGACAATTAGACGTACATTAGGTAAACTTGAAACCATCAATTTACACCAAAAGAGGAATGGGTTTCACATTATTACTTGGTCATAAATGGCTCACGGATATTGTGCGGTCCGTATCGCGATACCTTTTGAGTTTCGGTTTTTGACTGTTAAGTGTCAAATTTTTTTTAACAGAACGTACACTAGTCTTTACGGGAATCTCAAGTTTCTTACTACGTTCGTACAGGTATGAGAACCGAAAAAAACAGACTACCCTAAGAGAAAGAAACCACAAAGGTAAAGGAGGAGAAAAGAAGAGAGGGATTAAGGATTCCGAAACTGAAGTAATTCGTTCTTCACATCAAACCAATACTCTTTAGGGTTCAGGATGAAAAAGGGAAAGCAAGAATTTATACATTATATGACGTGGTAAAACAAACCTTAGGAATCTAAAAAGATGTATACTATAAAGGTATTTTGGTCAGTCGTGAAACGTTATACTTACTGAAGTCATCGGACAGAACTTAGGTCAAAATAAGCTTTTCTGTCATAAGAGAGCCCCCGTTCTGTCCATAGACTCGTGTCGTTCTCATCCCATTCTCCTTCGTCAGTCCAGTAATCTTCTTGGTGTTATTATTTATACGTTAATTTTGGGTTTTACAATTTACAGGACTTAAAGAAAAAAAAAAAATTTCTACTAGAAGTCTCTTCTGAGTGGAATTCACTGGATTTAGTACCCCCTTAGTCCTTGACCAGACCTTCTCTCCAACCAGTCCCGTCACCCCTCCCACACCCAACCCCCCACCTCTGTCTGTCTGTGTGAACCCTTTTAAAAGGGATCTTTTTATATTTCGTTATTCATTCTAATTATTAGTGAGGGTGTTTCCTTTCAAAGATACTAAATTTATATTCCTTGTGTCCATGATTTCGTCTACTTAAACGAGAAAAACGTTCAAAATATACGTGTCTTACCCACCCTCTTATGTATTTCCCTCCCCATATGTACTCAGTGACGACGTGACACCCATTGTTAGGATTAGACTTCAACAATAGATTTTCAGTTTTCTGACTTGTCACTACCTTTTCGGGTCAGAGGGAAAATCAATCAATAACTTCGAGGTCAAAATTTTTTACACGACTGAAACATGTACAAAAAATTAAGTTTATAAAGTATAATTTTTATATCTTTTACGGAAAGTCAAGTCAAGTCAAGTCAGTGAGTCACCACAGGTTGAGAGACGCTGGGGTACTTAGCGTCGTGCGGTCCGGAGGGACAGGAAGTGGTAGAGGGCCTCAAGTGAGTCTGAGTGCAGGCTCAGGCACTACGGTAGGTCGGTAGGGTAGGAGCTAACAGGGGAAGAGGAGGACGGGGGTTAGGGAGGGTCGTAGTCTCAGAAAAGGTTACTCAGTTGAGAAGCGTACTCCACCGGTTTCATGACCTCGAAGTCGAAATCGTAGTAAGGAAGGTTTCTTTAAGGTCCCGACTAGAGGAAGTCTTACCTGACCAACCTAGAGGAACGTCAGGTTCCCTGAGAGTTCTCAGAAGAGGTTGTGGTGTCAAGTTTTCGTAGTGAAGAAGTCGTGAGTCGGAAGAAGTGTCAGGTTGAGAGTGTAGGTATGTACTGGTGTCCTTTTTGGTATCGGAACTGATCTGCCTGTAATCAGCCGTTTCATTACAGAGACGAAAACTTATATGATAAATCCAACCATCAGTATGGGTTAAATTTTGAAACATTTTTTAATAATGAAATGATGGTTCAAACGATCAGGACACAATGGAATAAAAGGTAGAGATTAAGACAAAAAGTGAAACCGGTACGAACCCCTGACTACAAGGGGAGTCAGTTACTTTACAGGTCTTACCGTTTCTCTTTCTCATAAATTAAAAATAAACAAACGAACATAAGAAGGGCTAAGTTGAAAAGTAACAATATAAAGATTTACAAAGAAAAAATTTTTTAACTTCATATCAACTAAACGTTATAATATATATCTACATGTTGTATCACTAAATTATAAAATATCTAACTTGAAGTAAATATCAATACTATTTGAATACCCAATATAAGGGGTACGAAATTTTACATAGGACATCGAATAAATACATATAAACAAACATGGTGAATTAGGAGATAGGATATAATTGAGGAGGGGGGTCACCATTGGTGGTCTAACAAAAGATATCGATACTAAAACAAATAAAAGACAATATAAAGATCAAACAAAATAAAAAATCTAAGGTGTACATTCATTATAGTATATCATAAACAGAAAGAGACTGAATAAAGTGACTGATATAATGGGAGGTCCAGGTACCGTTTTTAAAATAAAAAAGAATACCTATCATAGGTATTCTATAATAACACTCACACACGCGTAGAAACAACGACTCAACACAGGCTGAGAAACGCTGGGGTACCTCACAAAGAACGGTCCGAGGAGACAGGTACCTTAATAGGTTCGTTCTTATGACCTCACCCATCGGTAAGGAAGTAGGTCCCCTAGAAGGGTCGTGTCCCTAACTTGGGTCCAGATAACGTAACGACCACCTAAGAAGTGTCAGACTCGGTGGTCCCTTCGGGGAACAACACATACACACATATATATATAGAGTGTAGACAAAAATTAGACAAGTGGACAAGCACCTGTGAATCCACCGAAGGTATAGAACCGTTAACATTTATTACGATGATATTTGAAACCCCACGTTCATAGAAAGATTTAAAAAGAAGTCTATATATGGGTCCTCACTTTAACGACCCAGTATACCAGTAAGACAAAATCACAAAACTTCTTGTGACATCATGTATGTCACAAGACGTCACCGACGTGACTAAATGTAAGGGTGGTCGTCACATACGTTTTAGAGAAAAGGGATGCAGAAGAGGTAGCGAACAACAAACACTAGAGAAACTACGATCGGTAAGACTTTTCACAGTACACTCTAGAGTATCAAGACTTGACGTTAAGAGACTAGTAATCACTACAACTCGTAGTAGAGTACATGGATAACCTATAGATATACATAAGAAACCTTTTTTACAGATAAGTTCAGAAGACGAGTAAGAAATTAGTCCAACAAACAAAGACCTATAACTCAAATACTCAAATAAAATCTGTAATTTGGTAAATAGTCAGTATAGTAAACGTTTATAGAAGAGGGTAAGACATCCCACAGAAAAGTAAAACAACTACCAAAGGAAACGACTCGCTTGTTGAAATTAACATTAATCCAGGGTAAACGAACAAAAACAAGAACAAAAGAACGGAA
>SJYO01038033.1:0-10000 GCA_006410555.1 Capra ibex
AGTACATTCTTTACTTAACGGTCAGATCCAAGCTATGTCCTATGTCCTACGAACCCAGACCACGTGACCCTGCTAGGTCTCTCTACTATACCCCTCTCTCCGCCCTCCCCACAAGTCCTAACCCCTTGAGTACATGTGGGCACCACCTAAGTACAGTTACATACCGTTTTGGTTATGTCATAAAAATTCATTTTATCTTTTATTTTTTTTTTATTATTATTCTGAATTTTCCTACTTCCCCGTATGACTTGTTCATCATCATCGTATCACATATACCTCTGTTTATCGAACGTTTGGAAATTGAACAAGGTCCATAAGAAAAATTAAGAATAAAATTTTAGGTTTCTTTATAAACTAACATAATTATAAAAATTAAATTTCTAATAATTTCTAAAATTTTAATTTTTATTTATTTATTTAAAAAATTTTTTTCTAATATAAACATCAAATGAGAAACTGGAGACATGAAGTATATCTTTTTCAACCTACAAGAGTTGGTGGAGTTTATCTGGTACCTTGGTAATTGAGTAGATCGAGACGTCTTCTTTCCTCTCTTTATGTACTTGTTTCGACATACGAGTACCGTGCTTCAATTCAATATGAACACTTCTTCCGAAGCTCTATAGATTTTTATTACACTATTATACGGTGTACCCTTTCACCTCGAGAGGTGGAGTCACACATCCACTCCTGTGATCCGTTTGGTTTTAGATAAAAGTAATGGTAAGTAATTTGATTAGTTAACAGTAGTTTCAGTACTCTGAACTAGGAAATCTAAAGATTTATGTAGTTCATTGTAGATAAATATCCGGTAAATACATACTTTTATTAAACTGTATATTTTAATTAGTAAAAAGATTAATTTTTTAAGTAAAGAAGATATATCTTAGCGAAAAGTTAGACCGTTAGTAAAACATAATTGCGACCTACACGTGACTTTAATTTGGATTGATAAGTATGATCATTTGTATAAATATAAGGATGGATAAGTTCAATGTTTTTATACAGGATACAGAAGGGATTTTACAGGGAAAATTAAAGAATGTTATATATCGTGAAAAGGACTCCACTACAAACCTCAGAGTTACACAAAAAGAAAATAATGAGTACTGACCAATCTCTTCGTGACTACCAAAGAAAGTATATAACCTTTAAAGACAAAGTTCAAGAACGAGTTCACCTGTGCGTAGTGTTTAAAATCCTTTTCAAACACGTGAAAGGAGGGTACAGTACCTCCAAGGACATATTACTAAATAACAAAAGTTCATTTTAATGGTTTATACAACTGGTCATGTAGTTCAATTTAAAGTTTCAATTGTTTTGAACTTTATTTAAAAAAAGTAAAGAAGGGTCCTGAAGGAACACCTGAAGGTGGAATATAAGACTTACCACAACATAGAGTGTTCTTTTTGTCAATGGTTATACCTCTTCTTCAATGAATGTTTACACTACTTCCCAAACCTTGACTACCTGGACGTAGATATTCTACAAATCCTCCCCTTACCAGAGTAGGTGTTCTAACATATTCATATCACAAAAGGGAAAATAAGAATTCAACTGTTTATAGAAAATTAAGTTTCGAATTTACCGTGTTTATACTTTGATTTGTCATGAAGATCTTAAATTGTTCCATAGATACCTTTCAGGATTTGAGACCATCTTTTAATTATTGGGATCTTTATTATTTCACTTCGGAAAGTCAGCACAGGCTGAGAAACACTGGGGTACCTGACATCGGATGGTTCAAGGAGTCAGGTACCTTAAGAGGTCCGTACTTACTACCTCATCCAACGGTAAAGGTAGAGGTCCCCTAGAAGGTCTAGGTTCCTAGCTTGGGTCCAGAGGACGTAACATCCGTCTGTGAAATGGTAGACTTGATGGTCTCTTTCAAACTAAACAACAACGTCAATTCATAAGTCAATAAAGACTGAGAAACGTTGGGGAACCTGACATCGTTCGGTCCGGAGGGACAGGAAGTGACAGAGGACCTCAAACGAATTTGAGTACAGGTAACTCGACCGCTACGGTAAGTTGGTAGAGTAGGAAACGTCAGGGGAAGAGGAGGATTGGAGTTAGGAAGGGTCGTAATCCCAGAAAAGGTTACTCAACCGACAAACATAGTCTACTGAAGGGACTACCGAGTCTGCCATTTCGTAGACGGACGTTACACCTTCTGGACTCAAGTTAGGGACCCCACCCTTCTAGGAGACCTCTTCCTTTACCGTTGGGTGGGGTCATGAAAACGGACCTTTTAGGGTACCTACCTCCTCGGACCATTCGATGTCAGGTACCCCACCGTTTCTCAGCCTGTGCTGACTCGCTGAAGTGTGAAAATAGTCCACTGGTTTCATAACCTCGAAGTCGAAGTCGTAGTCAGGAAGTTTACTTATAAGTCCCAGTTAAAGAAAATCCTAACTGACGAAACTAGAACGTCACGTTCCCTGAGAGTTCTGAAGAGGTCGTGGTGTCAAGTTTTCATAGTTAAGAAACCGTGAGTCCGAAGAAATAACAGGTTGAGAGTTTAAGCATGTCCTGATGACCTTTTCAGTATCGAAACTGATCCACCTGAAAACAACCGTTTCGCTACCGAGACGAAAAATTATACGAGAGCTCCAAACAGTATCGAAAAGAAGGTTCCTCGTTCACAGAAAATTAGAGTACCGACGTGAGTTTTTGACGTCACTAAAATCTCGGGTTCTTTTACTTCAGACAGTGACAAAAGTAAAAACGGGGTAGATAACCGGTACGTCACTACCCTGGTCTACGGTACTGGAGGTAAAAAACTTACGACTCAAGATTCGATCGTAAAAGTCAGAGAAGAAAGTGAAAGTGGTTATCGGGGAAATCAAGGAGAAATGAAAGACGGGAATTCCACCACAGTAGACTCCGTATTGACTCCAATAATCATAAAGAGGACCGTTAGAACTACGGTCGAACTCGAAATAGGTCGGTCCGTAAAACGTACGCCATAAGACGTATATTCGATTTATTCGTCCTACTGTTATATACGAGAGTTTCATGAGAAAAAGGTTAAAACTCGGTCAGTTAACAGGTACATGTCTAGATTGACTATGAAGAAGTGGGTGTATCTCAAAAGAGTCCTCCTTCCATTCCACCAGACTATAAGGGTAGAGAAGTTCTTAAAAGGTGTCAAACAACACTAGGTGTGTTAGTTCCCGAAATCGTATCAGTTACTTCGTCTTCATCTACAAATAGACCTTAAGAGAACGAAAAAACACTAGGTTACCTCCAAGCGTTAAACTATCGTGATTGATTTATTAGAGTCAAAGTGTAGTAAATTCCACGTCAAACTCGTAAGAGACTATATGTAGTGTCTAAAGTCCAGAGACAAGGACATGATACCGACTTGAGACGAGAATAGTGATGGGTTAAACGACAATTAAATAGTTAGTAAACAAACATTATACGTTAAAAGATTCTATAAATTGTATTGAGTTCCATTGTATAAAACTATTTCCGTTTTTATCTTTGTAAGTATTAAATCTACCCAACAGTACCCACTTCTTTTAAATTTAAACTCTTCATACGTCGAGATGGAGAATCTTACAGTGGTAAGGGTGTAACATAAAAACTAATATGTCTCTGTCAGTTACACTGATTTAGTTTTAAAGACTGTGAACAGAGAACCATATTCTCTTTATGACATTTATAAGTAACCAAACTATATATTGATAAAAGACTTTATATTAGTCACCAGTGATACTTAGAAATTTCTACATGATTTGTTTACGTATAAGAAAGTCCGGGTTTAACACAATTGAACGGGTGGAAACTACCACGACATGAATATCTAGTCCTCTTCCTAAAGATATTCAGTCCTCTTGTTCACCGAAAATTCACAGATAGTATAATAGTCAACCTACCTAGATTATAATATGTCACATAATTCTCGGTTACTTATCCTTTCGGTCGTACATCTCCATGAAACCATTTTAAAATTTTAAATATATTCATAGACTTCATTATATTACGTCTTTTAACGGAGGTGATAGTAATTTACCTGTATCTAATGAAAATCCGGTCCAGTTTTGGTCAAACACGGGCTTGTATTTTTCCCTACCTGAACACAAGGGTCACAAACCACAACATCGGGTTATCAAGAGTTTCGTGTCAGGACCGTCTCGTAAGAGTCGTGTAAGACATTTGACAATCCATACGTTCGTCTAAGTGTCCGAGTGAGTCTGAACAACTTAGATTTGGAGACCCCGACGTTGAGACTGTTACAGAACTACTAAGGGTTCCTTAAGACACATATAAAGTCAAATACTGGGTACCGATGTCGGAGACCATAAATGTCGGAGAAGTAGGGGACTTAGTGTGACTCCTTACGTGTACTAACTACCACCACAGGAATCGTAAACGGGGTTTTATAGTAATATCAAAAAAAAAAATTAAATGTGACATAAAAAGATAATAAAAAGGTCTAGAAGACAAATTTAGAAATTAATTAGTAGAAGAGGGACGTCGATATCATAAGAAGTTTCACACAATTAAGAACTAGTTCACAAATTTCTTCTTGGAGGACACAAATAAAAGACTTTCCGGGATTTCAATATGGAGTATTTGTCCTCCTTACATTTGGTTTAGAACTACAGTTCACTATAAAATAATACAAAAGGAATACTAAATATTCAAGTAAAACTTAAATACATGAAATATTAAAAATAAAATGATTGGAGTTTTTCTCTAAAGGTCCTTTTGAAAAAAAAGTCACGGGATTTTTAACACATAGTGAAAATATCACTTCATATCCCCTCTCTAAATTCTATGTCTTCAAATTAAGTACGACTTTTTATAACAAAATAAAGGAAACTGAATTGAAATGTATATTTGACTACTGTTAATCATCAGAAAGTACTGTCTAATTGACAACTTAGTTTTGTTGGTACCTTATATAAACTGTAAGATAAAGGAGGAACGACAAGTACTGTTAGTAAT
This sequence comes from Capra ibex, assembly GCA_006410555.1. NCBI lineage: Eukaryota > Metazoa > Chordata > Mammalia > Artiodactyla > Bovidae > Capra > Capra ibex. Next base: position 4,960 of record SJYO01038033.1, read on the forward strand.
ATAATCTCTATGAAAAAAGGGAAAGATAAGTCTACAAAGGACACACTTAGGTGGAGTTCACCTTTTACGATAATATGTTTTAGTCTTCAGATCCATAGTTTCACCACTCTCTCGTACAATACTTACGTAGCGTTTAATACTGGAGAAACCCCTCTATCTACACCATACAAATTTACCTTGAACCTGTTTTTGTGGAGTCACGTTTCCATCTCATAGAATGAGTGGGACAGGTGGGTTAAATCTCTTATATAATTCTTGTTTTACATAACTATGATTCAATCCTACTTCATCGAAATGACCTTGTTAAAAATCTACGTTCTTTTTTTTACCACGACTTTTAGGTCAAGAAAACACCAGAATTATACATTAGATTGTACAAATAACATACTGTCACAATTGATCTAAACTCGTCAACCTTAGTGCCCTGTAAAGGACAGAATTTGTGATTCTGTCAGTCAACAAAAGACTTCTTATTCACACATTTTATATGGTATTAATGTAAATTGTTGGGTTCTTTAAGGTGAAACTCTATACCTTAATCGTCGACCCCGGACTAGTGTTGCAGACTGTATCTACACCCGTGGACATTGATACATACTATAAATTTCCATCCAATGATCGACTCAAGGTCGTCTCGATAAAGTTTAGGATGTTCTACTATTATGATTTCACGATGTGAGTAATGTAGTCGTTTAAAACCTTTGGGTCTTCACCAGTGTCCTCACCTTTTCCAGTTAGGAGCGGTTAAGGGTTCTTTCTTTCATGAACCTTTGACACTGTCTGAAGTAAGAAAAGTCGAAGTGTTAGTGACATCTACCACTAACGTCGGTACTTTAATTTTCTGTGAACGAGGAACCTTCTTTTCGATACTTTTGGAGCTGTCGTACAATTCTTTCTCTCTGTAGGGAAATGATTGTTTACAAGAATAACGGTTGCTATACCGAAAAGTTCGTCAGTACATACCTACACTTACAAACTGGTGTTTCTTCCGACTCATGGTTTCTTAACTGAAGAAACTTGACACCACGACCTCTTCTGAGAACCCTCAGGGAATAGGACGTTTCTCTAGTTCGGTCAGTTAGGATTTCCTTTAGTCAGGACTTATAAGTAACCTTTCTGACTACGACTTCAACTTTGAGGTCATAAAACCGGTGGACTACTCTTCTCGACTGAGTAACCTTATCTGGGACTACAACCGTTTCAAATTCCCGTCCTTATCCCTGTAGTCTCCTACTCTACCAACCTACCGTACTAGCTGTCTTACCTGTACTGAAACTCGTTTGAGGTCCCCCAATTACTTCCTGGCCCTTCGGTCCGAAAGATGTTAGGTACCCCAACGTTTCTCAGTCTTTGTTTACTCATTGACTTGTTGTGTTGTCCTTGACTAATACTACATAGAACTGTAATTCAAGAAACCGAGGTAGGGTAAACCTTAAGTGACTCGTCAAAATTATACATCAACACAAACCAATCAGTGATTCAGTATACGGGATAAACTCTTTAAAAGTCGGTAATAAATTTTTTATTATTAAAACCTCACATAAAGGATATGTTATATCACAGTCAAAGTGACGTGTAGTTTCACTTAGTCGATATGTATATGTGTATATGGGTAAGAAAACCGAAAGGAAAGGTAAATCCGGTAGTCTTTTAATTGAGTCGGTAATAAAAAAAAATAGAGAATGAGAAATAAAAGTTGAAGTACAAGTTGTCAAGAAACAATAGAAGGGTGTCCAGGAACTTCGATACAGGTAAAAGAAAAGTCAGATAAAAGTTTCAATCAATTATAAGTTGAATAACTAGGAAGACGGTAGACGTTATATAACGACTTGGTGTACCAAAAGATTATTAGTTGAAAGATCAAGATGGTTAACCTGACCTAAAAATTTTTGGTAATAGGTTACTAAAGTTATAGATACAGTAGAGTCACAACAGAAGACAACTAACTAAAAAAAGAGAAAACTACAAATGGACCAGAAACCAGATTATTTACTATAAGTGAAAATATAGAACTCTGATTCCTACAATAACCTGAGGAAGTAATTAGTCCGGAGGTAATGACGGTACATCCCATGTTCAGGTTCCAAGGGTGGACCGGAGGAGACTGTGGTCCTCTTTCCCGTCTCATAAGAATAAGGGAATAATACACCCACCTTTACACCCGACGAATGAACTTGGGACATCTAGTTCCGTACCTTTCTTAACCGGAATCCAAAGACGGTAACACATAAAGATCTGATTTAGTCAAGTCAAATCAAGTAAACGAGTCAACATAGACTGAGAAACGTTGGGGTACCTGACGTCGTGTGGTCCGAAGGAACAAGTAGTGGTTGAGGGTCTCGAATTGATTTGAGTACAGGTAGTTCAGTCACTACGGTAGGATGGTAGAGTGGAAGACAGTAGGGCAATAGGAAGACGAAAGTTAGAAAGGGTCGTAGTCCCAGAAAAGGTTTCTCAGTCAGGAAACGTAGTCCACCGGTTTCATGACATCAAAGTCGAAGTCGTAGTCAGGAAAGTTACTTATAAGTCCTGACTAAGGGAAATCCTAACTGACCAAACTAGAGGAATGTAAGGTTCCCTGAGAGTTCTCAGAAGAGGTTGTGGTGTCAATTTTTCGTAGTTAAAAATCTACGAGTCGAAAGAAATATCAGGTCGAGAGTGTAGGTATGTAATACTGACCTTTTTGGTATCGAAAGTGATCTACCTTAAAACAACCGTTTCATTACAGAGACGAGAAGTTATGCGAGAGATCCATCCAGTATTGAAAAAGGATTCCTCGTTTACAGAAGATCAAAGTACCGACGTCAGTGGTAGACGTCACTAAAACCTCGAGGGGTTTTATTTCAGAGAGTGACAAAGGTAACAAATGGTAGATAAACTATACTTCACTACTCTGACCTACGGTACTGGAATCAAGAGATTTACAACTAAAAATTCGGTTGAAAAAGTGAGAGGAGAAAGTGAAAACATTCCTCTGAGAAATCAAGAAGAAGTAAAAGACGGTATTCCCACCACAGTAGACATATAGACTCAAAAAACTATAAAGAGGACTGTTAGAACTAAGGTCGAACAGGAAGTAGGTCGAACCTTAAAACGTACTCCATGAGACGTATATTCAATTCGTTCGTCGGACCGTCATATGTAGGAACTATACGAGGAAAGGACTAAACCTTGGTCAAACAAGAAGGTACAGACTGAGATTGACGCCGAAGAACTGGACGTATGTCTAAAGAGTCCTCCGTCCATTCCACAACGGTAGACAAATTAAAGGTGTCATGCAACACTAGGTGTCTCAGTTTCCGAAATTGCATCAGTAATTTCGTCTTCATCTAATAAAACACCTTGAGAGAACGTAAAAGTTACTAGGTTACTTACAACCGTTAAACCAGAGACCAAGGAGACGGAAAAGACTTAGGTCGAACTTGTAGTCCTTAAAGCAACCAGTACACGACAACTTCGGATCGAACCTCTTCGAACTCGTAATGAAACGACTACACACTCTACTTACATTAACATACCATCAAACTTGTAAGACCCTAACCTTACTTTTGATTGTAAAAGGTCTGGACACCAGTGACGACTGAAAAGGTTTAAACGACCGTATAACTCACGTCATGAATTTCTCGTAGTAGAAAATCCTAAACTTTATCGAGTTTACCTTAAGGTAGTGGAGGTGATCGAAACAAGAGTCACTACGAAGGATTCCGGGTGAACTGAGACATAAGATCCTACAACCCGAGATCCACTCACTAGTGTGGTCACACCTATAGACCCAGTACTTCTAGAAAAAACATATCAAGAAGACACATAAGAACCGTGGAGAAAAATTATAGAGGGTGAAGACCACCAAGGTATGGTAAAAACAGGAAATATCACGGGTAACAACGTACTTTTCAGGATCCATAGAGATTAAAAGAGTTTCTCTAGAGATCAGAAAGGGTTAGATAACAAAAGGAGACAAAGAAACGTAACTTATGACTCCTTCCGAAAGAATAGAGAGGAACGACAAGAAACCTTGATACGTAAGTTTACCAAAATAGAAAGGACAAGAGAAAATGGAAATCTCAGAAAAGAAAAGAGTTGATAAACATTCCCGATGACTCCGTTGGTAAAACAGAAAAATTTAAATAAAAATAACCCCTACCAAAACTAGGGACGGAGGATATGTTTCAGTCCTTGAAGACGGAATAGTCTAGATTTGAGAACTTAGATAAACAGTGAAGGTGAGATATTAGTATTCCCTAAAATAAATCCAATAGGGACTTACCAGATCACCAAAAAGTGTAGAAAGAAGTTAAATTCATACTTAAACCGTTGTCCTCAAGTACTAGACTCGGTGTCAGTCGACGGTCAGTACAAAACGACTGACATATCTCGAAGAGACAGAAACCGACTTTTCTTATATTAGTTAGACTAAAACCATAACTTGTAAACCACTATAGGTACACATCTCAAAAGTGAACACAACAACCTTCTCCCACAAACGATACTGGTCACACAAGAGAACCGTTTCGAGACAATGTAAAACGGGACGAAGTAAAACATGAGATTGGGGTCTAAATGGATAATGAGGTGCATAGAGAACTGAAGGGTGAAAACGTAAGGTCAGGGGATATTACTTTCCCTGTGGGAAAACCCACAGTCAAGATCTTCAAGAACATCCAGAAGTATCTTGACGAGGTGAAGTCGAAGAAGTCGCAATGGTAAGTCCCGTATCAGGATCTAATAAGACTATGACTTACCAAACGGAACCTTTACTTGTCTCTAGTAAGACAGTAAAAACTCTAATGTAGGTTCGTAACGTAAAGTCTCACAAAACAACTGATAGTACCGATGAGGTAAAGAAGAATCCCTAAGAACGAGTGTCATCATCTATATGACCAGTAGACTCAGTTTAAGTGGGTAAGGTCAGGTAAAATCAAACGACTAAAAATTTTACGACTACAAGTAAGAAAAAAAAAAAAAAATTAAAAAATAAAAAAAAAAATTTAAAATTTTAGAAATTAAGAATGTACGCAAGGGTTTGTACTTGGGGGGAGGG
>SJYO01038040.1:0-10000 GCA_006410555.1 Capra ibex
GTCCAGTCCACCAGACCATAAGGGTAGAGAAAGTCTTAAAAGGTGTCAAAGAACACTAGGTGTGTCAGTTTCCGAAACCGTATCAGTTATTTCGTCTTTATCTACAAAAAGACCTTGAGAGAACGAAAAAGGTACTAGGTCACCTACAACCGTTAAACTAGAGACCGAGGAGACGAAAAAGATTTTGGTCGAACTTGTAGACCTTCAAGTACCAAGTTTATAACGACTTCGGACCGAACCTCTTAAAACTCGTAGTGAAATAATCGTACACTCTACTCACGTTAACACGTCATCAAACTCGTAAGAAACCGTAACGGAAAGAAACCCTAACCTTACTTTTGACTGGAAAAGGTCAGGACACCGGTAACGACTCAAAAGGTTTAAACGACCGTATAACTCACGTCGTGAAAGTGTCGTAGTAGAAAGTCCTAAACTTTATCGAGATGACCTTAAGGTAGTGGAGGTGATCGAAACAAGCATCACTACGAAGGATTCCGGGTGAACTGAAGTGTAAGGTCCTACAGACCGAGATTCACTCACTAATGTGGTAACACTAATGAGATAAATGTCATTTTGTTGAAGGATTTTTGTCGTTGGAGAAACACCCTCTTCATGATGATACGACAAACGGGGAAAAGAACTGAGATAGGGGGGGTAGTGGTTTGATCGTAGCCTTACCTTGGGTGAAGATAAAAACACAATAACTATAACAAAAACAAAAAACAACCCAAACATTCGTAAGTTGTGTCCCTTCGAACGTTCTGATTACTTTCTCTTCATTTCACGAAACCTCTTAGTCTTGTATGGGCACATGTTTCATAAAACTATAGAACGATAAAATTCCGTATGTAAAGGAATAAAGTTTTTCCACTAAAAAGGATACTAAGGAAAAGACAGAAATTTGTTCTCTGTCTTAACACCCACCCTTCTGTACACAAAGTTCTTTGAAGACCTGACATCAAAGTCCCTCAATCTGAGACTCGACGGACACCAAAAGAACCTTCGAGAAAACAAGTATTCTTGACTCAGAGATCGTGTCCAAAAGATAAACGACACTAGATACTTCCTCTTCCGTTACCGTTGGGTGACCTTTTAGGGTACCTACCTCCTCGGACCATCCGACGTCAGGCACCCCAGCGATTCTCAGCCCGTGCTGACTCGCTGAAGAAAAAGTGAAAAGTGAAAGTATGTAACCTCTTCTGTTACCGTTGGGTGAGGTCACAAGAACGGACCTCTTAGGGTCCCTGTCTCCTCGAACCACCCGACGGCAGATACCCCAGCGTGTCTCAGCCTGTGCTGACTTCACTGAATCGTCGTCGTTGTCGTCGTCGTACTTCCTCCTACCAAAGATAAGTGTCAAGGAAAACAAACTGTACCACAACTTCAACCCACTGGGACAATAGTTCCAGATATGACATAGTTCATTTCACTAAGTGAGGACACTTGAGTCCCGTTCGAAACGACTACTTACGACAGGTTTCGACACACGATGTATGTAGGTAGTCTGGGGGAAGGTGGGGTCCCCTGAAACCTGACATGAAAGACCTACAGGGGTGAAAGGGAGAGGGTACTTAAGAATGTAATACGACACAGAAGCCATATGTTGACACATAAAAAGAACACGACATTACAAAACCCCAAAAACATAAAATAGACACGATTACACTTGTTATACTAAACAAAGAGCGAAACCAACACTACAAACCTTTATTAATTTACGAAAGCATCGACTATTTGCACACAGTGTAACTTGGTATGGTGGACCTTCGTAGAATGACCGAAGACGAACACCGGTAGTAAGCACTGTAACGTTAAGGTACTGATAAGACAGTTACCACATTTGTAGGGGTAACTGGTGTGACGACCAGAAAAGATCCCATTACGAAAAATCGGTTTGATGTTTTGAGAGGGTAAATCAAAGGTTTGTATGGTCCGACTTTAAGGACCCGGTTACAGTGAGACGTAATAACATTAACTCCGTGGTTTATTGTCCAGAAACGATGAACCGTTTAATTACACCTTTTACCCCTTAACTTAAGAAACTTTTACCATAACTACCGGTATCCCTAATACTACGGAAAAAGGATACATTTGTTCTATTTTATCGTATGAAACGTGAGAAAATACAATCAAAAGTGTAAGTTCAGAGGGTTATCCACTCAGTAGGGTGTCTACTTCTTTGAAGTAAGGTCTCCCCAATACACTGACGGGGTTTTACCGGTCGATTCAGTCCCAGTGACATATAAAACACGGGACCACGACGACAGAAAAACGTGGTTGTACTACGACGGTTGTCCAAAGGTATAGTTTTGCCTGGGTCGACGGGAAAGATACATGTAAAATCGACTCTCGTCACGAAGACTTGTCTTTACAGACGACCTTAGTGAGACCTAGAACAAGTTCACGATTTCGATTAAGTTACCCAACCCTCACCTCAGATTCTAAGACTTAAAGAAAAAAATAGGAAATAAAAATTAACCTCATATTGACGATATGTTACAACACAATCAAAGACGACATGTTGTTGCACTTAGACGACATTCATATAAATATAGGAGGGAGAACTCGGAGGGAGGGTAGGGGAGGGTAGGGCGGGGAGGTCCAGTAGTATCCCGTGGTTTGACTCAAGGAACACGATACGTCGTCGAAGGGTGTTCCATGACATGTATACCATCACATATATACAGTTACAATAAGAGAGTCTAAGACTTAAAGACTGAGAACTGTTCGAGGGTATCCTATGCCGGTGACCAGACCCCTGGAGGAAAATTTATCGTCTCTGTGTCTCGTGAATATGTACTCGTGTCACGTATCAGTTTTTATGTGTAGACGTACCTCGACTGGGGTACGGCCCTTAACCCGATTCAAGGAACGTCTGTGAGTGAAGAAACTAGAGACGTATTGGAGAACTCCGTTTGTGATCCGAGTAGGAATAAAACGTCTATTCCGTGGACTTTGAGTCCTCAGATGTCTTTGAGTCGATGTTCACCTCTTCACCTCTAAATTTGAACTCCACGGATGGGGGTAGGGGTTCAGGTTGGACCTGTGGGATCGTGAAGAGGACTTTTATCGTAGTAACTTGACACCGGGTCACCGGGGTCTCCCAGTAACGACGACACCTCCCTCCGAAATTCCTGATAAGGATGTTGATCCTCAGGTATACAAGTACTGTCTCGAAGGTAGTTCGACAGTATTTTTGGTTCTTTTGTTCAGTAGTGAAATGAACGAGACGAGAAGGTTTCAGACACCCATCGGGACGCTCACGTTGGAAAGGACCTCACTTACTGGGACCTGTAGTACGACGGTGACAGAGGAGGTACTGGTGAAAGGGTCTGGAAGTACGCCTTTGGATGACACGTAAAATTCGTCCCCCTGTCAGTCCAAGTTTTTTACGAATTAAAAACCTTTATTTTATGTAACACTAAAAGCAAGTAAACAACCCGAGTGAAAATGGGAGAAAGCGGTTCCGTCTTAGTATCGTCCACAACTGAATACCGTGGGGACCTTTAGTAATGGGCACCAGGAATAAATTCAACTTGAAAACTCGAATTAACACTACTGAAAGATATCCCGAACCCCAGCGTTTCTAAGTCTGTACTGAATTACTGATTTGTTGTCGTTGTTGTAGGGTCTTGGTTATATTTAGGTCCTTGACCTTTCTTTGTCAACTGTTTTGCGTCTTTTGTTCGTTTGAGAAGTTTACTCCTTGAGTTGGAAAGAGTGTATTCTTGTGAATTCACTCTTAGTTTATTCATTCACTGTTATTATTATTTTACGTAATGGACTGTAATAATACACGGTCTGTAACCTGATTCGGGAGTCCATATAATTGAGTAACTTAAGAGTACTTTTGGGATACTCCATTATTCGTGGTAATTTTAGAACAGGACATCTTTTTCTTTGAATATTTATCCTAGTACCTCATCCAATTAATAGGTCTGAGTTCGATGAGTCTTAAGCTCCTCGTCTCGACCCTGAGTCGGGTGTCAGTCCGAGGAGCCAGGTACTGAACGGGTCCATGGGTAACACACTACTTCGTCCACCGGACACCACTACGAGAAGTCCAGACTTCCCTGAGGTCGTTGAGAGTCTGGGTTATCTCTTGAACCACATGAAAGGTCACCTTCATAATTATTACTTATATGTCTTTTTAGGGATGTTTAAGAGGAAAAACGGTAGAAAAGTAGTCCACTGTGTCTTTCGGAGAAATGGGGGTCTCGGTCGTCAACTCACCTTCACCCTTCGTCGATTACTACACTCAACGAGTTCGGTTTCTTTACGTAAAGGACACTTTGTGGACCTATTAACCGAATAAAGGGACTTCCACATATATGTCTCGTGTCCAGACTGGACTTTTTATCTATGACTCTTTGTTTCTTCTTTCCTTCTAAGAAAGAACCAAAGATTAACGTCCTCCCTTTCTTAGGAAGGGACACACATAAGGCAAGTACACCACTGTACGTAACCCAAAATTTTCCAACCGTGAAAGTACGTAGGAGTCTCCCTTGTCTTCTCGTTACAGTGACTACCTGGGAATCCTACCTACGGTGTCTCCGCGAAACTTCTAGAGACAAATAGTCCTTCATTTTACCAAACGGGGAAAGACTTTTGTGACCCCCACAGTCGTCTCCTTTACCTCGACCTTAAGTCTGGGCCACACAGAGATCAGACCACACCGGCACTCGTTCAGAAAGTGGCAGAGACCCGAAGTCAGTACATAGGGACGTCGATCGTCTTGACCTACGGCACCCTCCAAAAGTCGAAACGGGGACAGGTAGTTCCAGGGTCCACTGACGACGGAGTCCTGACACTTAGTCCACTGAGTCTGGGGTGAGTTGTAGTCGGTGTCCCTCCACGGACCAGGTACTCAGGAGGTGCAGACCCCTTGTCGTCGGTGTACACTGGGTTTCGTCGGGTCCCTCTAAGAGTCTTGAACTTGATGACTCTTTCTCGGCAGGGGAAAGGGTGCTTGGTGACCCATGGTTCAACGCGCCCCGACGTCCTCACCATAGACTCCTACTTCGGTGGTAGTTTCTTTCGTCCTCCGTCTACTTTCTCTGTCCTACGGTCGACAAGAGTAAACGCGTGGACGGAGGTCGATACGGACTTCGATCAGGATACGAACCTGGAAGACAATCCTCGATGACGGTAAACATTTGTTATAGTAGCACTATTTATGTCTCCGGGTACCCCCACCCCACCTTGTGCTCCCCCTCCGTCCATTCCCTTCCCCTCTTATCTCCCCGTCTCTGACTCTTCTCTCTTCCCGAGGTTCGAATCCCTCTGTCTAAGAGGACACTAGACTGAATGTATAACCCAAATGTATATTCTACGCTGCAATTGTAGTTTTTCTTAATCGATCTTCTCTTTTGTTTTTGGTGATCTCCTCTATTAAGTTCCCTTGAACTCTAAACGGAAGGACATGATGACTCCTATTCCGTTCGTCTCGAGGGACCTTTACAAGGATTAATCCCATACTTTTCTTCGTCTTTAGATCTGTCACTTTAGTCGTAAAGGTCACGACACACAGCGAGTGGGGGAGGAACTGGGGAACTACAAATCTACTTAGGTCTAACTCGTCAAGACCAGACTGAGGTATTGATCTCTTACGTTCCTACGATTGTGTCGGACTCGAAAAACCCGTCGAAGCAGACCTCCCTTTCCACACGGAAACGGTCGCCTACTACCCGTCGATCTACGTCCGGTACGTCGTACTGGGTGTTATTTATTTATCTTAATTAATTTTTTTCTACAACCCGCAGTTTATAGGGTGAGTCGTGTATTTTATACGTGAGCGAAGTTACAGATGGAAAAGAAGGAGTGTAGAGTGAAGGAGTCAGAAGAGAAGACAGTAGTGTTCATAGACAGGTCACAAATTACGTCTGGTCCATGACATACGGTCCCCGTCCCCTCCGGTGTAGGAGTCCTTCGGATCCCCCGTCCACTTCTCTGACGGGACCTGTTCGTTCCAGACCTAGCGGAAAGTCACTCTCTGACGTCCCTTTCTTTGTCTGACGTCCCTTTCTTTGTCTGACGTCCCTTTCTTTGTCTGACGTCCCTTTCTTTGTCTATCGGGACCCGTCCACCTAGAAAAGTCGCACAGAAGAACTGGATTAGTAGATCGGTAGGGCTCGGAGCCAAAAGAGTAGACACAGTGTCCTCACCCAGAACAAGAATAGTCGAAGGGACTCACCCATTCCTTAAGAAGTGGTTCATCTAAAATTTAACGAGTCTGAAGGTGGGGTTGGAGTCCAGGGGTCGTCTCCTTCTCTCTTCCTTCGTTTCTAGGTCCCTTTTCTGTTTGTTTGGAAAGGGACGTAAGTTTCTGAGTCGGTCTTTGTGAACTTGTCGATTCTTAGACGAAGGGGAGAGAATCCTTGTTCTCTGTCGAACAATGAGAGCACTAAAATTTAGATTAAGACTACTGGAGTTACATAAGGTTCGTTCTCCTCTCAGTTCTGACAAACTTAACGACTGTTGTTTTTAGGTAGAGATTCACCGAATAAAATTTTTTCTTCCTTCTTAAATAATTATAAACCCGGGAGGATGTAGACCCCTGACTTCTCCACGGTAGTCTTTAGAGACAGAGTACTCAGATTAAAGGAGTGGAAACCGAAGAAAGAACCCGTCAAAAAAAAAAAAAAGGAAGGTGTCACACCTGGGTTATCATGGTCTGAAGATAGTCTAGTGACTGAGGTCATCTTTTGGTCGAAGAGACAAGGTTAGGAGAGGGATAGGTACACGGTAGTGGGTTTTTTCTTTTTGAAGTCTGGTCGATTTAATTTAGTATCCGGGTGGGGTAGAGATTCGGTTAGTGACACCGTTCACGTACACGAGTCCGAACCTACTTTGAGGGTGGACCCTCGACCCAGTCCCGGTAGTCGACACATCCCCCACTCCTCACATCCCCCTCTGTGGTCTGTGGACTCACGATAAAGGTTTTAATCCGTGACAGGTGAGGGGTGAGTGGGAGGTCGGGACAGGGGTCATGAAAACATCCGAACTAAACGTCTTATGTGAGTAAGAACGGTCAAAGGACCTAAGAACAGGAAAGGAATTCTGTGTGAACTATCCCTAAAGAGACCACCAGGTCACCGACCCCGAGGTGTGAGGGTAACATCCTTAGAACCCAAGTTTGGGACCAGTTCCTTGACCTAGGGTGTACGACGTCGGGGGTACGACGTTTATTTCTAGGACAAACGGTGTTGATTCTGGATCGTGTCGGTTTATTTATGTATAAAATTTATATATATATGAACTATTAAAGATCCGTTGAGTTATGTAAAGACCCGAAGGGTCCACGGATATACAGACGGACAAATCAGTGAGGTAGTACATGTTGAGAAACTCTGGGGTATCTGACATCGGGTGATCTGAGGAGACAGATACCATAAGAGGTCCGTTCTTATGACCTAAGCTAACGGTAAGGGTCCACCGAGTCACCATTTCTTAGGTGAACGTTACATCCTCTGCGTCCAAGTTGGGGACCCAGTCCTTCAAGGGGACCTCTTCCTTTACCGAGAAGAGGTCATAAGAACGGACCCTTTAGGGTACCCGTCTCCTCGGACCACCCGATCTCAGGTACCCCAGTGTTTTTCAGACTGTACTGAATCACTGATTCGTTGTTGTGTAAAAGTTCACTGAGAAACGTGTAAGTAAGATTTGAAGACTTTATAGGAATTTTCTGGAATACGTTTTTGTGTTTATATGTACGGTCTTTTCTCTGAAGTAAAATATAGCCCGGTTGGGTGTCAAACGAAAAAGATCAGGAAACGAAGATTGTAAGTCCCGAACGTATTCGATCAAACGACTTAACGAACAGAGAATAGGGATCAGAACAGAAACCAAAGTGTCATGGTTCTCCCCCGTTGAAACTTAAAAGACCCGGTACCAGGAAGATTCTTGATTGGTTCACCTACTCACAATACTTAGTCTGTCTTTATATACATTTACCGTAGAATTGTGAATTTTGTCATCATACTTGACTACGGACTTCGTCTCATGGGGCAACCACGAACCCAGTTGGGTCTCCCTATCCCATCCCTCCCTCCACTCTCCCCGCGAGTCCTAACCCCCCTGTGTATATATGGACACCGACTAAGTACGACTATATAACGTTTTTGACAGTGTTATAACATTTCATTAATAAGAGATTAATTTTATTAATTTTATAGTTTCTTAGTAATGGATTTATAGTGAAAGTAAAACTTTGAAAAGAGGAGACATGTATAACAATAATAATTTTTATTTACAATAAGTATGTTTATAAGATCGTCGTAACAAACCACATCGGGTTTTCACCTTTTCTCTGTTAATCTTGGGACATACCTTGTTGACTAACGAAGTTCTAACTCTTTCCTCATATTGTCCCGACAGACAACAGTGGGACAAACAAATTAGTTATACGACTCATGTAGTACTCTTTACGACCCGACTTACTCAATGTTCGACCTGAGTTCTATCCGTCCTCTTTGTAGTTATTGGAGTCTACACACATACTATAGTGAGATTACCGTCTTTCGCTTCTCCTTGATTTCTCGGAGAACTACTCCCACTTCCTCCTCTCACTTTCTCGACCGAATTTTGATTTATAATTTTTTTTTCGATTATATTACAGTAGGTCAGGGTAATGAAGTACCGTTTATCTCCCCCCTTTATCTTCATCACTGTCTAAAGGAGAAGAACCCGAGATTTTAGTGACGTCTACCACTGACATCAGTACTTTAGTCTTCTGTAAACGGAGAACCGTCCTTTCGCTATTGTTTGGATCTTTCACACAACTTTTCGTCACTGCAATGAGACGGCTGTTTCCGGGTATATCAGTTCTAATACCAGAAGGGTCACCAGTACATACCAACACTTTCGACCTGGTATTTCTTCCGTCTCACGGTTTCTTAACTACGGAAGTTTGACCACGACCTCTCAGGGAACCTCTCGTTCCTCTAGTTTGGTCAGTCAGAGACCTAAGTCAGTTGGTACTTATGAGAGACCTTCCTGACTACGACTTGGACTTTGAGGTCATAAAACTAGTATACTAAACTTGTCGACTAAGTAACCTATTCAGGGACCACGATCCTTTCTAGTTCCCGTCCTCTTCTCCCGTAGTCTCCTTCTCCACCGACTTACCGTAGTGGCTACGTTCCTGTACTTGAACCCGTTTGAGACCCTCTACCACTCCCTGTCTCTCCGGACCGAACGACGTCAGGTATCCCAGTGTTTCTCAACCTGTAACGACCCGCTGACTTGTTGTTGTTTTTCACCTTTTTGGGTTTACAGGTAATTGACTATCTTTCTATTTGTTTTTACACCTTTATAATCGGTATTTTTCCCTACTTGATGTAAATATTACACCTGCTGGAGTTTTTATCATGTGGTTCACTTTCTTCGGTCTGTGTTTTCTACTCTGAAACATAATGAGGTAATTATGTTTTTATAGATCTTTTCCGTTTAAGTATCTCTACCTTTCATCTAGGTACCAATGGACCTCGACCTCGATCCCTACTCCTAATTGACATTTTCTGTGTTCTCTAGAGTGACCCCACTGTCGTTATGGGATTGTGACCTAACACCACAATAACCTATACTATGTTCTTTAGTGATAAACCAGTAACAGGGACCAAGGACCCTGTACTAAGGATTTTAGGAACCTCAGAGACCCCACTACTCACCAGATCTACCGAAGTCCTTCCTCCGATCATCGGTTTACTGAGTACAACCCCCGGGGGTCTACCGAAATCCTTCCTCCGATCATTCGTGCTGATCTCCCGACACGACTGGAGGTCTCTCCTGTCTCTTCGATTATCACTCAATTAATCATGACCGATAGCTAAGTGAGTTAGTCTTGATCCATTACCTACGAGGTATTTTGGGGTTTGTAGTTCCGAGTCCCTCGAAGGTCTGACCACTTTTGTGGTTCCACAACTCTCTCACTGTACGGATCTCTCTCCAACCCTTGAGTCGTAGGGAGGACGTATGGAACGGGGATACGGGTGCACTAACG
>SJYO01038055.1:0-30000 GCA_006410555.1 Capra ibex
TGCAGCATGCCAGGCTTCCCTGTCCATCAACAACTCCCGGAGTTTACTCAAAGTAGTGTCCATTAAGTCTGTGATGCCACGCAACCGTCTCATTCTCTGTCGTCCCCTTTTCCTCCCGCCTTCAATCTTTCCCAGCATCGGGGTCATTTCAAATAAGTTAGTTCTTCCCATCAGGTGGCCAAAGTATCAGTTTCAGCTTCAGCATCAGTCCTTCCAATGAATATTCAGGACTGATTTCCTTTAGGATGGACTGGTTGGATCCCCTTGCTGTCCAAGGGACTCAAGAGTCTTCTCCAACACCACAGTTCAAAAGCATCAATTCATTGGTGCTCAGCTTTCTTTATACTCCAACTCTCACATCCATACATGACTCCAGGAAAAAGCGGCCTCCCCCAAAAAACACATCAAAAACATATCTACACAGAAGCCAAACTGATGGTTACCAAATGGGAAGTTGGGAGGGAGGAGGGATAAATCAGGAGTTGAGGATTAACATATACACACCACTATATTTAAAATAGATAACCAACAAGGACCTACTACAAAAGCACAAGGAAGTTTGCTCAACATTCTGTAATGACATAAATGGGTAAAGAATTCGTAAAGGAATAGGTATATGTATGCATGCGTGCCCGTGCTCAGTCATTTCACTCATGTTTGATTCTTTGTGACACTATGGACTGCAGCCTGATAAGCTCCACTCTCCATGGGAATCTCCTGGCAGGAATACTGGAGACGGTTGTCGTGGCCACCTGAGGGGATCTTCCCGACACAGGGGTCGAACCTGCATCTCCTGCATTGCAGGCAGATTCTTTACCAACTGAACCAAGTGGTAAGCCCAAATACATGTGTATGTAAAGCTGAATCACTTTGCTGTACACCTGAAACTAGCACAACATGAGAAATTAACTATACTCAAATTAAAAAAAAAAAGAATACATCAACATGTGGAAAAATTAACTCAAAAAACTAATTGGAAAATGGAGAAAGATTCCTAAACGTAGGCTCTAATAAAGATCCACAGGGAATAAAGTAAGAAGGGAAAAGGAGCATTCAAGTCCTGACTTGTGCCCATGGGAGAGGACTCAGAATATAAGGGAGATTACATGGGTGGAGATCTGCCGTGGGTGTGAGTAGTTTGAGCCATATATTGGAAACGCCAATCCTCCAGTCTGGCACAGGGAAGACAAGCACCCTTAGCTGGTTATAGGGCCATGTGGACTAACAGGGGGACTGTGGGAAGCCTGGACTCCCCTCTCCAGGAGCATGTGCTCAGGGCTTGCTCCCAAGTCAGCGTGAAGAGGACTGATTGAGACTACACTTGTGGCTTTCCGTTATCCCCACAATTACCCACCCCTACACATGCCCTGCTTACTTCGTGTGGCTGCTCTGCACTGGAGCAGGGGCTGCCATGATGAGGCAAACAGCTGGGATGTGGGAAGCACAGGTGCATCTGGCCCAGGGTGGCATCTGGGTGGGACAGCTGGAGCCATGCTCATGGAGGGCACTTACACAGGCAGCCCATTGGGAGATGTCCTGATCTCTGATGGAGGCCAGACTGCCACAGCAGATGACCCAGTATGTGCCCAGAGCCCATGAGGGCCTCACCTGCCCAATAGAAACCCTCTCAACAGGCAGCAGAGGCAGGGGGAACTGCTCAGTTGTGAGGGACCAAGGGGTCTCAGATCAGAAGCTATGTTTAAGCAGGGTGGGAGAAGCTACTTCTGGTGCCGGCACAGGTGGTACATTGGAGGTAGCGGGGACCTCTGTCAGCAGCCAGCCTGTAGATTGGCTCCTTTTTCCAACATGCACAGGCCCCTCGTGTCCCTCTTTGGCAAGGGTTGCAGTGCTGGGAGAGGGGAGGGCACACACTTAGAGGGAACACAGGCAGGTTTGGCCTGACAATCAGGACCTCTGCTCCAGAAACTTGGGACCCCACCCTGCCCCCAGTATGGCTGAGAAGGCCCTGAGAATAGAGGAAGTCTGTGCCTCACATGTGGCTTTAGCCCTGGCACCACAGATCTCCTCCCAAGGCGATAGCTGATGGCACACCCTAAGGGAAGATGTGACTTGTGATCCATCAAATCCAGCCCCACTCTGGGTACCACACAGACTGTACAGTCATGCTCCCCCACAAGAACATCCCATCAAGACCGTAATAGATAATTGATGCACTTAAATTCAGAGAGGCAGAAAAAAAATGGGAAGGACTGATGCTGAAGGTGAAACTCTAATACTTTAGCCACCTGATGCGAAGAACTGACTCATTTGGAAACACCCTGATGCTGGGAAAGATTGAAGGCAGGAGGAGACTGGTACGACAGAATAAGATGGTTGGGTGTCATCACAGACTCAATGGACCTGAGTCTGAGTAAACTCTGGGAGCTGGTGATGGACAGCGAGGCCTGGCATGCTGCAGTCATGGGGTTGCAAAACGTTGGACATGGCTGAGCAGCTGAACTGAACTGTGAAAAATGGGAAGACAGTCAGACTGGTCTCCATTGAATGACTGCGAGACAACCTCTGACAAAACAACCAAAAATCAGAGGTATATAAAGTACTAGGTAAAGATGTACAAGAATTAGTAATAATAACGCTAACTGGGATTTCTTTGGAAGGAATGAGGCTAAAGCTGAAACTCCAGTCCTTTGGCCACCTCATGCGAAGAGTTGACTCATTGGAAAAGACTCTGATGCTGGGAGGGATAGGGGGCAGGAGGAGAAGGGGATGACAGAGNAGAAGGGGACGACAGAGGATGAGATGGCTGGATGGCATCACGGACTCGATGGACATGAGTCTGAGTGAACTCCAGGAATTGGTGATGGACAGGGAGGCCTGGCGAGCTGCGATTCATGGGGTTGCAAAGAGTCGGACACGACTGAGTGACTGAACTGAACTGAACTGAATGCTATCTGAACTGGGAAAAACAAGAAGAAAACACCGTGAAAACTCTAACAAGGCACTTGAAAATACCGTAACTGATATGAGAAACACAAAAAGTTAACAGTAGACCAGATAATACATAAGCATGCATAATAATGGAAATCACCAATCAGAGTAGCTAAAAGAAAATCCAACAAAAAAAGAGAACATTTTAACAGACCTATGGATAACATTAAGCATATCAGCATTCATATTATAGGCATCTCAGAAGGAGAAAAGAGAGAGAAGATGGTAAAATGTATTTAATGAAATGATGACTGAAAACTTTCCAAACCAGAAGAAGGGAACAACCAAGGACAGAATGTACACAGAGTACGCAACAAGGTGAACCAAAACAAACCCACACTAACATATAGTATAGTTAAAATGGCAGAAGTAAGACATAAAGAGAGTATTCAAAAGGGAACAAGAGACAACACAGAATCATATAAAAGGGAACTCCTGTAAGGCCATTTGCTGAATTTTGTATAGAAACATTGCAGGCCAGAATGGAGTGGCATGATATATTGATATTTAAATTGTGGAAAGAGAAATACTTACAACCTGGTTTATCTCCCCAGTAAGATTTTCAATTCAGAATTGAAAGATAAAGAACTACTCAGTTCAGTTGCTCAGTTGTGTCCTTATCATACCTGCCCAATGGCCTGCAGCATGCCAGGCCTCAGACAGACAGACAGACAGACACACACACACACACACACACACACACATACACACAGTGGGATATTACTAAGCCACAAAAGAGAATGAAAATCTGCTACATGCAACAACATGAATGGGCTTGTCAGGAACTTTCATTAGTGAAATAAGTCAAATTAGAGAAAAATAAAGACAAATATGTGTAATATTTATATGTGGAATCTAAAATACAGCAAACTACAGAATGTAAATGACCCAGACTTGCCCATGAGCCTCCAGGAGTTTCCAGCAGAGGCATGGGTCAGTGGTGGCCTGCTGCAGTGTTGGGGGCACTGATTGCAGGAGTGCAAGCAAGGGACCTTTTGAAGGAGGTCCCATTATCTTCATTACCTCTAGGATAGTTTGGCCTCAGGTCAAATAAATGGGAGGGAATACAGCTCCGTCCTTCAGCAGAAAATTGGATTAAAGATTTACTGAGCATGGCCCCACCCATGAGAACAAGACCCAGGTTCCCCCTCAGTCCGTCTCTCCCATCAGGAAGCTTCCATAAGCCTCTTATCCTTCTCCATCAGAGGGCAGAGAGAATGAAACTCACAATCACACAAAACTAACCAATCTGATCACATGGACCACAGTTCAGTTCAGTCACTCAGTCCTGTCCGACTCTTTGTGACCCCATGAATTGCAGCACGCCAGGCCTCCCTGTCCATCACCACCTCCCGAAGTTCACTCAGACTCACGTCCATCGAGTCAGTGATGCCATCCAGCCATCTCATCCTCTGTCGTCCCCTTCTCCTCCTGCCCCCAATTCCTCCCAGCATCAGAGTCTGTTCCAATGAGTCAACTCTTCACATGAGGTGGCCAAAGTACTGGAGTTTCAGCTTTAACATCATTCCTTCCAAAGAAATCCCAAGGCTGATCTCCTTCAGAATGGACAGGTTGGATCTCCTTGCAGTCCAAGGGACTCTCAAGAGTCTTCTCCAACACCACACTTCAAAAGCATCAATTCTTCGGCGCTCAGCCTTCTTCACAGTCCAACTCTCACATCCATACATGACCACAGGAAAAACCATAGCCTTGACTAGATGGACCTTTGTTGGCAAAGTAATGTCTCTGCTTTTGAATATACTATCTAGGTTGGTCATAACTTTTCTTCCAAAGAGTAAGCGTCTTTTAATTTCATGGCTGCAATCACCATCTGCAGTGATTTTGGAGCCCCCCAAAAATAAAGTCTGACACTGGTTCCACTGTTTCCCCATCTATTTCCCATGAAGTGATGGGACCGGATGCCATGATCTTCGTTTTCTGAATGTTGAGCTTTAAGCCAACTTTTTCACGCTCCACTTTCACTTTCATCAAGAGGCTTTTTACTTCCTCTTCACTTTCTGCCATAAGGGTGGTGTCATTTGCATAACTGAGGTTATTGATATTTCTCCCAGCAATCTTGATTCCAGCTTGTGTTTTTTCCAGTCCAGCATTTCTCATGATGCACTCTGCATGTAAGTTAAATAAGCAGGGTGACAATATACAGCCTTGACATACTCCTTTTCCTATTTGGAACCAGTCTGTTGTTCCATGTCCAGTTCTAACCTTGTCTAACTCAATAAAACTATGAGCCATGCAGTGTAGTGCCACCCAACACGGGCAGGTCAAGTAGGAGAGCTCTGACAAAACGTCCACTGGAGAAAGGAGTGGCAAACCACTTCAGTATTATTGCCTTGGGAACCCCATGAACAGTATGAAAAGGCAAAAAAATAGGACACTGAAACATAAACTGCCCAGGTCAGCAGGTGCTACTGGAGATCAGTGGAGAGCTAACTCTAGAAAGAATGAAGAGGCGGAGCCAATGCAAAAACAACATCCAGGTCTGGATGTGACTGGTGTTGGAAGTTTTCAGTCTGTCTGCCCTCTGATGGAGAAGGATAAGAGGCTTATGGAAGCTTCCTCATGAAAGAGACTGACTGAGGGGGAATCTGGGTCTTGTTGGAATCTGGGTGGGGGCCATGCTCAGTAAATCTTTAATCCAATTTTCTGTTCAAGGGCGGGGCGTGTTCACTCCCTGTTATCTGCTGCTACTGCTAAGTTGCTTCAGATGTGTCTGACTCTGTGCGACCCCACAGACAGCAGCCCACCAGGCTCCCCCATCCCTGAGATTCTCCAGGCAGGAACACTGGAGTGGGTTGCCATTTCTTTCTCCTGTTATTTGACCTGAGGTAAAACATGGTAGAGGTAATGAAGATAATGGGACCTCCTTCAAAAAGTCTCATGCAGACACTGCTACTCTTATTGCCCCCGACCCTGCAGCAGGCCACTGTTGAACCATGCCTGTGCAGAGACTCCTGGACACTCACAAGCAAGTCTGGGTCAGTCTCCTTTGGGGTCACTGCTCCTTTCTCCTGGGTCCTGGTACACACATGTTTCTGTTTCCGCCCTCCAAGAGTCTGTTTCCCCAGTCTTGTCTAAGTTCTGGCAACTCTATGGTGGGGTTAATGGCGACCTCCTCCAAGAGGGCTTATACCATACCCAGATCTACTGCACCCAGAGCCCCAGCCCCTGCAGCAGTCCACTGCTGACCCGTACCTCTGCAGGAGACATTCAAACACAGTTCTGTCTCAGTCTGTGTGGATGCTTGGGTCCTGGTGCACACAAGGTTTGTTTGAGCCCTCAGAGAGTCTCTGATGGATATGGGGTTTGATTCTAAGTGCAATTTTGCCCGTCCTACAGTCTTGCTGGGGCTTCTTTGCCCTTGGACATGGGATATCTTTTTTTGGTGGGATCCAACATTCTTCTCTTGATGGTCATTCAGCAGCAAGTTGTAATTTTGGAGTTCTTTCAGGAGAAGTTGAGTGCATGTCCTTCTACTCTGCCATCTTGGAGAAAATGTTGAGAATGGAGAAGGCTATACATGGATGGACACAGGAAATATATGAGAGATATCCATACCTTCCTCACAATCTTGCTGTGAATCAAACTGCTCTAAAAATAATGACCCTAAAAATGAAATAAATAAACAATATACATTCACGGGTCACTTACTTTTTCTAAGGCTTCTAGGGCACCCAAAGTTGGATAAGCTACATCCTTGATCCAGTTGACTACTCTCAGGTCTTTCTACTCTTCTACTTAAAATTCTCTCATAGTTTCAGGGTGCAGGGGGTAGTGAAAGTATAAAAGAGAAACACAAAGAAGATCTTTTTCCGTGACAAAATAACTCCGCATCTTGACTGTGCTGGTAGTTACATGAACTTAACAAATTTGACCACATATCCAGGCACTATGGCTAAGCCAAGTTGACAAATAAAGTTAACCATGACAGGGACTGAAGTTTATAAATTGCCTTTTATTGTGAGCTTTGTTGGATAAAAAATAAATGTGCTCTAAAGAAATGAGGGAGTTGATTTGAAAAGACTATTACAATAGGTAAAATGAACAAAATCTGAAAGTGTCTCCTAGTCAGCCAGAAAGGAATCTTATTTTTGTAGCAAGGAGTTAACAAATGTCCATCTATTTAAAGCTATGGTTTTCCCAGTAGTCACGTATAGATGTGAGAGTTGCACTGTAAAGAAAGCTCAGCACTGAGGAATTGATGCTTTTGAACGGTGGTGTTGGAGAAGACTCTTGAGCATCCCTTGGACAGCAAAGAGATCCAACCAGTGCATCCTGAAGGAAATCAGTCCTGAATATTAATTGGAAGGACTGATGCTGAAGCTGGAACTCCAAAATTTTGGCCACCTGATGCGAAAAACTGACTCATTTGAAAAGACCCTGATGCTGGGAATGATTGAAGGTAGGAGGATAAGGGGACGACAGAGGATAAGATGGTTGGATGGCATCACCGACTCAATGGACATGAGTTTGAGTAAGCTCCAGGAGTTGATGATGGACAGGGAAGCCTGGCATGCTGCAACCCATGGGGTGGCACAGAATCGGACATGACTGAGCAACTGAACTGAATACTGAATTGTGTGAATGTAACAACAACAACAAAAGGCAGACCTACAGATATAGAGGACAAATTAGTGTTTATCAGTGGAGAGGGGCAAGATAGCAGTATGGGATTAACACGTACAAACTACTACGTGTAAAATAGATCAGCAAGGAGGACATATTGCAAAACACAGGGAAATAGAGCCATTTTTTTTTTCATAATAACATTAAATGGAGTAGAATCTGTAAAATAGTGAATCGCTATGCTGTATATTGTTACTAATACTGTAAGCTAATTATATTTCAATTAAAAAAACAAAGTGAAAATGCAACCTAAAGAAATGGAGATAGGTTTTACATATCATACATCTGATGAGGCATTGTTGTTGTTGTTTAGTCGCTCAGTCATGTCTGTCTCTTTGCGACCCCATGGACTGCAGCGTCCAGGCCTACCTGTCCATTATCAAATCCCGGAGCTTACTCAAACTCATATCCATTGAGTCAGTGATGCCATCCAACCATCTCATTCTCTGTCATCCCCTTCCCATCCTGTCTTCAATCATTCCCAACATCGGGATCTTTTCTAATGAGTCAGTTCTTCCCATCAGGTGGCCAAAGTATTGGAGTTTCAGCTTCAGTCCTTCCAATGAATATTCAGGACTGATTTCCTTTAGGATTGACTGGTTTGATCTCCTTGCAGTCCAAGGGACTCTCAAGAGTCTTCTGCAACACCGCAGTTCAAAATCATCACTGCTTTTTTTTTTTTTTTTCTTTTTTTGGAATGCTGGTGTGGGTGTGTGTCATTTGCTGGGCTGTGTCTGACTCTTTGCCACCTCATGGACTGCAGCACACCAGGCTCCTCTGTCCATGGAATTCTACAGGCAAGAATACTGGAATTGGGGAGCCATTCTCTTCCCCAGGGGATTTTCCTCATATAGGAATCAAACCTGAGCCACCAGGGAGGCTCACACCCATCAGAATAGCTATCCTCAAAAAGACAAATGAAAGTAAGTTCTGTCAAGAGGGTGTGGAGAAAGGAAACTCTCCTGCATTGCCATTGGGAATGTAAATTGGTGTGGCCAGTAGAGAAAGCAGTGTGAAGTTTCCTCAGAAAATTAAAAATATGTACAACTATATTATCCTGCAATCTCAATTCTAGGATTGAACCCGGGCCTCCCGCATTGTAGGCAGACACTTTACCATCTGAGCCACCAGGAACATGGCCAGGTATGTATTAGAGGAAATAAAATCAGGATCTAGAATAGATACAAGCAATCTCATGTTTATCGCAGCATTATTAACAACAGACAATAAGCGGAAACCAACTAAATGTCCACTAACAAGTGAATGGTTAAAGAAAGTAGGAGATATGCATACGAAGGAATATTATTCAACGTTGATAGGAATGGAAACCCTGTCATATGCTACACTATGGTTGGAACTTGAGATCATTATAAGTGAAATAAACCAGTCACAGAAGGAGAAATACTGGATGATTCCCCCTATATAAGTTATCCAAATTAGTCATACTCAGAGAAGCAGATGGTAGAATGGTGGTTGCCAGGCTTTGGGAGTTGCTTTGCAATGGGTACTGAGTTCTGCACCTAGATGAATAATTTCTAGAGATCTGCTGTACAACAGTGGACATCTGTTTAGCAAGAGTGCACTGTGCACTTAAAATTTGAGTTTAAATGTTATATGTTTTTTACCAGAATGAAAAAGAAAAAACTACATATCCTCCTGCTTTTTATATATGTTAATGACAGTTATGAAAAGAAGCCAAGAGTCCTGAGTCACCCATTCTTCATTTCCTGAACTCTGAAAGGCATTCTGCATCCTATTTTCTGACGATTTGTCTGACCTGCCCTCAACTCCTGAAACTCATTCTCTGGAAACCTTGGAAATGATCATCATCAACACAAATGCCTCCATTTGCAAAATATCTCATGTTTTCACAGCATAGACCTCATTGTCCCTCATCCTTGTTGCAGGCATTTACAGACCCTTGGCTGGCTATCACTCTCTCACACACAACTCTTGTCTTAATTATGGGCAATTTCAATATAAGCAAATATGGTCCAAACAGTCCCCTGTCCTCTCACTTCCTTTTCCTCTACGCCAGTGAACTTATTTTCCACCCCCTTACTCAATCATTCCCATGTGTGTGTGTTCAGTTGCTCAGTTGTGCCTGACTCTTTGCATCCCCATGGATGTAGCCCTCCAGGCTCCGATCTCCATGGAATTTTCCAGGAAAGAATACTGGAGCAGGTTGCCATTTCCTGCTCCATGGGATCTTCTCAACCCAGTGGCACCTGAGAAGCCCAGTCATTCCCATGGCCATATCCTAAGACTTTATTCTTTCCAATAATGATGACTCTTTCACAGTCCTATTCCTTAACTGTAACCTCCTAGCTTTTGGAAATAGGAATTGTGGAAGAGTTTTGGTTATTGGAAAGAATAAAGTCTAAAACATTCCTCAATCACTCTATGATCTGTAACACACTGAACGTACAACATTTTGTTATCTGTCACTCCACTTATATCCTCAGATTCCTCATTATTCAGATTATTTTACAGTCAGTTATCAGAATCAGTAATTGCATGCATGTCTCTTTCCAATGGCACTGTTGTTCTCATGTGGGTAAATCATTACTATGATAGGTTAATATTTCAAAATTCCCAGTACTACATGAACTAAAGCATTGTGGATGTGTTAGAGAGGATGCATCTGGGTTATGGAAATGGAACTGGCAAGACCTATTGACGATGGGAGATTAGAAACAATAAGTAACTAAGGATGACTTCTATTTTTCTATCTTGGTACATGGAGTATAGATTGTGGGGACATTAACTGGCTTAAGTGAATACGAGAAGGGACATTCATTTGTATGGGAGAAGATAATGTGCTTCCAGTCCCATTGTGTTTTAATTGCCTCTGTGTCATTCAGATGGGGATATCCAGCTAGTAGCCAAAAAATATGGCCAAAGACCTCAGAAGAAAGTTCAGAAAAGAAGTTACTAAAGATATAGTAAGGAAGTTAAATCCATATGAGTGAAGGAAATCATTTAAGGTAAACCATATAAAACAGAACAAAAAGAAGAGACTACATTGAGATCAAAATAAAATCTGCTTTGGGAATGTTTGGCTTATTTTTATTTTAATTTTTATTGATATTAATTACAGTGTGTAGTCAACATACTATTATCTAATTCTCTCTCCAAAGAGGGAAATTATAGAAAAATAGAGATACATTTAACTGTGTAATAACAAGCTATATAATTCTTCTAAAATATGGATTTATTGCATAGCTCCAAAGGGATGGATTGTGGTGCTTCCCAGTTGAATGGTGGTAAAGAATACGCTTCCAAAGCAAGAGATGTAAGGGATGTGGATTCAATCCCTGGATTGGGCAGATCCCCTGAAGTAGGAAACAGCAACCCACTCCAGTATTCTTGCCTGGAGAATCCCATGGACAGAGGAGCCTGATGGGCTACCATCCATGGGGTCACAAAGAGTCAGACTCAACTGAATACATATGCACAGGAAGGGATAGATTATAAGAAAAACTGTTTTCTGATTAGAACATGACCTTACATGGTAAGAAGATGTACTGCTTTATTTCATTCTCATATATTTTGTTCCTATGGGCTTTTTTTCTTATGATTTAAGATGCACTATAGATATTCATCTATTTATGTTAGGATCTCTGTAAACAAAGCCCTGTCTAAAATATTGGATCTAAGTGCCTTAAGTATTCTGACTCTCATACAAATTCCAGCATCTAAGATGATATGTCTGCCCTAAATACTGGAAGAGAAAAGAGGATTTATCTGAAATCATTGATTGCCTATTAAATCCTAGAAAAATTGAACAGGCAGGAATGGGACTCTGCTTGGTTATTTTCCCATTTGCTTTAGAAATTTTCTTCACTCAAATGTAGCGTCATCATTCTGTAACAGGAACAATGCCATTTCCTGACGTTATCTAGAAAGTCAAATGGAAAATTAGGTTATAAATTTGGCCATGATTTTTCTTGGATATGTGATGTTCACAAGTCATTTGTTTGCTCTAGTGCTCAGTTCCTTAAGTAAAATGTTTTTAAAATATATAATTATCAAGAGGATTAAGTGAAGGACTGCTTCATAACATGCATGATATTAACTCTTTCCAACAGAGTTCCACAAAACCAGGAGTTCTTCTCTATTGTCCTGATTGATGTGCCCAGGAGAATCCTTGACACAAAGTAGGTAATCCATAAATATTTCTGGAATGGATGAATTAATTTTATCTTATTTTACCTGACTTTAACATCTTTCAAATTGCAAACTAAATTAAAAAAAAAAAGACATACGGAAAAACATTTACATCAATAAAATAGGTAAAACTATTTCATGGAAACCTGAGATGACAATATAGTTGTTTTTAATGGGAAACACGAATCAGACCAAGTAGAAAATTTTAAAATATGAAAAAGAGGAAACACTCTGTGTCATAATTTCTATTCATCTCAGTTTTTAAATAAGCTTACAGTAAGGAACCAGTCCATTCTAAAGGAGATCAATCCTGGGTATTCACTGGAAGGACTGATGCTGAAGCTGAAACTCCAGTACTTTGGCCACCTCATGCGAAGAGTTGACTCATTGGAACAGACTCTGATGCTGGGAGGGATTGGGGGCAGGAGGAGAAGGGGACGACAGAGGATGAGATGGCTGGATGGCATCACTGACCCGATGGACATGAGTTTGAGTGAACTCTGGGAGTTGGTGATGGACAGGAAGGCTTGGCATGCTGTGATTCATGGGGTCGCAATGAGTCAGACATGACTGAGGGACTGAACTGAACTGAACAGTAAGAAACAATACCAAAGAAAGGCAATGCCAAAGAATGCTCAAACTACCACACAATTGCACTCATCTCACACGCTAGTAAAATCATGCTCAAAATGCTCCAAGCCAGGCTTCAGCAATACGTGAACCGTGAACTTCCAGATGTTCAAGCTGGCTTTAGAAAAGGCAGAGTAATCAGAGATCAAATTGTCAGCATCCGCTGGATAATGGAAAAAACAAGAGAGTTCCAGAAAAACATCTATTTCTGCTTTATTGACTATGCCAAAGCCTTTGACTGTGTGGATCACAATAAACTGTGGAAAATTCTGAAAGAGATGGGAATACCAGAGCACCTGACCTGCCTCTTGAGAAATCTGTATGCAGGTTAGGGAGCAACAGTTAGAACTGCACATGGAACAACAGACTGTTTCCAAATCGGAAAAGGAGTACGTCAAGGCTGTATATTGTCACTCTGCTTATTTAACTTATATTCAGAGTACATCATGAGAAATCCTGGGCTGGAGGAAGCACAAGCTGGAGTCAAGATTGCCAGGAGAAATATCAATAACCTCAGATATGCAGATGACACTACCCTTTTGGCAGAAAGTGAAGAAGAACTTAAGAGCCTCTTGATGAAAGTGAAAGAGGAGAGTGAAAAAGTTGGCTTAAAGCTCAATATTCAGAAAACTTACATCATGGTGCCGGGTCCCATCCCTTCCTTGCAAATAGCTGGGGAAACTGTGGAAACAGTGGCTGACTTTGTTTTCGAGGGCTCCAAAATCACTGCAGATGGAGACTGCAGCCATGAAATAAAAAGATGCTTACTCCTCGGAAGAAATGTTATGACCAACCTAGGCAGCATATTAAAAAGTGGATGTGAAGGAATGATGCTAAAGCTGAAACTCCAGTACTTTGGCCACTTCATGCAAAGAGTTGACTCATTGGAAAAGACTCTGATGCTAGGAGGGATTGGAGGCAGGAAGAGAAGGGGACGACAGAGGATGAGATGGCTGGATGGCATCACTGACTCGATGGACATGAGTTTGAGTGAACTCTGGGAGTTGGTGATGGACAAGGAGGCCTGACGTGCTGTGATTCATGAGGTCGTAAAGAGTCGGACACGACTGAGTGACTGAACTGAATTGATTCTAAATAATTGAAGCTGCTTTGCTTGAAATCTATTATATTGTCAGTGGTGAAAAATAATTCATCCTTTCTTGTATCTGGACAATGTGGACAACTTCCTGGAACAGGCCTTATTACTTGAAAATCACACACCAGGCAGGGATTAAATTCTATGGTGGTAGACCCCTGGCTGACTCACATAAATACTTCTTAGGATTAATGTGCTATTAGCTCTTGGGTCACACTCAAGAGTTCAGACTAAGAATGATGCTGATTTTGCCTAATAAGCATATCAACATGTGATGTTCTTCCTCCTTTCTGTCTTAATTATAGATCATTCTCAGGAATCAAAGTGACAATATTTATAGAACACCAATCCTGTGCTCAGCACTGTGCGAGCTACAGATGTGAATGGGAGCTTCATTCCCTCCAGGAACACAGAAAGTAGTTGGGAGAGTTAAAATAATCACATTTGAAAAGAGAGAAAACTATTCAATAGTCACTAAATGCTACTGTGTTCTGTTGTTGAGATGGGAAGATAAGTTGGTGTACATGCCCTCGGGAATCAGCCTGCAGTGCAGGAAATGTGGCAGCCATGGGTTCAATCCCTGGGTCAGGAAGATGTCCTAGAAAAGGAAATGGCAGCCCACTCCAGTATTTTTGCCTGGGAAATTCCATGGACAGAGGAGCCTGATGGGCTACAGTCCATGGAGTCACAAAAGAGCTGGACACAATTTAGAAACTAAATAACAAAAACAATGTGCCCTCCATAACAGAGGTGTTTTCTTATTGGGGAGTAGGGAGAGAGCTTCTAAGACTTGTAGAACTTCAAAGGAAGAGAAGGCTAATGAAACTTGGCACAACTAAGGAAGACATTGTGGCTAAGGGATGTTTTGAAGGATGAGAATTCAGACAGGCAAGCATTTGGAAAAAAGAAGATCATGGAGGTAGAAATGACCAGCTTTGCATGATGCCCAGGGCCATGGGCAGTACACAAGCTGGACACCCATACCCACTGGCCCTGGAAATAGTCCTGACTTGCTCATGGTAAGAGGAAAAAGTAAAGCCCATTGACCAATGGAGAATGTGAGCATGCTGGGCTGTGTGGGACAGGCTAGATTGTGGAAGGCCTTGAAAGTGCAGTAGAGAAAAATGGAAGGTGTGTGGTAATCCATAGAGAGCACAGTATGTTTCTTAGTTGGGGACGGATATGGTGGAAGCATGTTTGGGGATAATTAGCAGAGAAACAGGAGGCAGAGTTGCCTGCTGCTGCTGCTGCTGCTGCTGCTGCTGCTGCTGCTAAGTTGCTTCAGTCTTGTCCGACTCTATGCGACCCCATAGATAGCAGCCCGCCAGGCTTCCCCGTCCCTGGGATTCTCCAGGCAAGAACACTGGAGTGGGTTGCCATTTCCTTCTCCAACGCATGAAAGTGAAAAGTGAAAGTGAAGTCGTTCAGTCATGTCCGACTCTTCGCGACCCCATGGACTGGAGCCCACCAGGCTCCTCCATCCATGGGATTTTCCAGGCAAGAGTACTGGAGTGGGGTGCCATTGCCTTCTCCGGAGTTGCCTGGGATATGTAGAATTAAGATCAAGGAGGCAGACTTGGAGGTAACCACAGGGACCACCAGTTGAGGTGATGACACCTGCCTCAGGTGTGGAGAAGCAAAGAAGAGATGAACAGCTGGAAGGAAAACCCAACCAGATGGGAATGGAAGATGAGAAAAGATTCAGGCAGGGATTAAACTCGATGGTGGTAGACCCCTGGCTGACTCACATAAATCCTTTAAGCCATCAATACTTCTTAGGATTAATGTGTTAATAGCAAAAGATTCACAAAAGATGTGGCAGAGAAATAGCTTATGTGACAAAACCTTTCCTCTCGGGGCAAAGACAAGTGATCCTGTCAGGAAACCAGCTGCAGAGGCTACATGCACGGTCAGGTGAGGCATGGCTAATGCATTCAACCACAGACTTGTCCCAGGGCTCCTCATTCCAGAAATGTGGGCCTGGCTGTAAACAGTTTGAGGGGGTTAAGGGAGCCTAGAAGGTTGAAAGTTACTCAATTTAGAACATCCTTAGCATTGTTCTGAGTAGTCACTGAGAGAGCCTCAACCTTTGACATACTCAACAGCAGGCTGAAAGTAATGAGAAAGGGCTTAGGGTCAACTGGCTTAGCAGAAGCTTTACTGCACACCCAGGGCAGCTTGCATTGTTGCTCAGAAAGCTGTCTCTCTCATAGTCGCTTGGACTCCTATTCAGAAGTAACCCCCAACTGCACCCCCATGGACCATGAAAACTTCACAGCAAGTATTAGAGCAGCCCCATAAGGAAACATGTGGCTCAGGCACAAGACAACTTATTAAAACCACCCCACCCTGATGCAAACACACCTACCCATCATGGAGATGTGATACAAGAGCACAGGCTAATCAAAGCCAATAAAGACATGGGAGGAGAGGAGGGAGAAGGTGAGATGTATAGAGAGAGTAACATAGAAATTTACAAGACCATATGTGAAATAGATAGCCAATGGGAATTTGCTGTTTGACTCAGGAAACTAAAATAGGGGCTCTGCAACAGACTGAAGGGTGGGATGAGGAGGGAGATGGGAGGGAGGTCAGGAGGGAGGGGTCATGAGTGTACCTATGGCTGATTCTTGCTGATGTATGAGAGAAAACCACAAATTTCTGTAAAGCAATTACCCTTCAATTAAAAAAAATTTAAAAAGCCCATAAGTGCTGAAAAGATTGGGCTTTTGTGTTCATAGAAGAAAAAAATGCAGCATAGTTGATTTGATGCAAAGGCATTTGCACAAGGCAGGACTTTAGAACATCTTTTCCTGCAAGAAAAGTCCCCCAGGGTTCACCAGTCGATAAACCACTTACCACCTTACCACAGAAAGAGTTGGATGCAGTGTTGTTGTTCAGTCACTAAGTCGTGTCTGACTCTTTCACAACCCCATGGACTGTAGCACACCAGGCTCCTCTGTCCATGGAATTCTCCAGGCAAGAATACTGAAGTGGATTTCTATTTCCTTTTCCAGGGGATCTGCCCGACTTAGGGACTGAACCTGAGTCTCCTGCATTGGCAGTCAGATTCTTTACCATTGAGCCACCAGGAAAGCCCCAATCCAGTATATCATCTCATTAAATTAGAAACCACAGCAGTGTCTTTAAATATGGGCGTTTCATATGAACACACAGGTAGGTAGAAGCAGGTGGCCCTAGTCTTGGTTCCCCCAGAATCACAGCCTAAAATAAGAATTCTAGAGCAAGTAGTTTCCTTGGGAGATGTACTTTGCAGAGGAAGGATGGAGAGCTTCCATAGAGATAGGAAAGGAGCCAAGAAAAAGTGCATTTCAAGAAAGATTATGGGAGCTTAATCCTGCTGGAGAACTCTGAAAGCCTATGGAGAGTTATCTGATTTATCATGTTTGAGGATGAGGGAACTGGGTTATTTATACTCCAGTTCCTAAGGGTCATGAAACACCAATACTCTGACATTTTCAGTCTGCCCTGAGCACTGACAAACTAGGTTTCAGGCATGAGGAAAAAGCCTCCAAGCCACTGACGAGATGTTGGCAATTTAATGTCTGGCTGGAATGTGCCTCAGCCACAAGGGAGAGGAGACATGGGCAGGATCTGCTACACAAGTCTTAATCAGAAAATCTCCCAAATATTAGGCCAGGAGACAGAGTTTTTAGGCAAACATGTTATTTATCCCAAAGTATAGTTTTCTCCCATTTCCTTCAAAAAGATCCCCATTTCCCATTTTCTGGAGTTACATCACTAGGAAGAGGAAAAAGTCTAAAAGGAGAAGGAGAAACAGATATTAGTTTTCTAGGGCTGCCAGAACAAAGTGTCACAGACTGGGTAGCATGAACAACAGAAATTCATTTTCTTTTCTTAAAAAATAATTTTATTTATTTACTTTGGCTGTGCTGGGTCTTTGTTGCTGCACAGGCTTTTCTCTAGTTGTAGAGCGGCAGTTACTCTCTAGTTGTGGTGCACAACCTTCTCGTTGTGGTGGCTTCTCTTGTTTCAGAGCACAGGTTTTAGGGCACACAGCCAACAACAGTTTCGGCTCCTGGGTTCTAGAGCACAGGCTCAACAGTTGTGGTGCATGGGGTGCCGGGGTCCAGCCCCGGTGGATCCAGGGAATTCGAAGCGGGGACAGCATTGGCGAGGAAAGACTTATTTATTTATTAATATAAGATTAGATTAGGAAGAAATAGTGTAGTAAGAAAATTAAGTGGAGAGAAGAGGCTGATTAACTTGGGTTACATGGAAAACCAATAAAGTTCCAGACAAGGAGCTTGCACCCTCTACGTTAGGCCGCCGGTGCCCGTTTGAATATCGGAGAGTGCCCCGCCTTGGGCTCTCTCTCTTACGGATCTTAGAAGCCAGGACAAGTAAGTAGACACAGTGAGCCTCCACATTCCAAGGGATCAGCCTGAAAAGGAGAGGGAGGGAGCAAGAGAAACAATCCACACGGGGAGGCCAGGCTTGTGCAAAAACCCCCTCCAACTTTATTGTTTAAAAGGTGTTTATATACCCTAAATTTTACATAATGGAAGATACAGAGTCACGCAGGGGCAGCAGTCCTGACCCTTTCTGTATATCTTTTTTGTATACAAAAGGTCTCAGGTGATTAACATTATCTTCTGGCCAGGAGGCTTGCTAACACTTTTTTGGCTCTCTTTCTTAATGAATGTTAATCTCGTTTCCCTTGAAGTGTTTTTCTTTAATCTGCATCTCCTTAAAGCATTAAAGTTACATCTCTATAGAACAAAGGTGCAGTGGGTTATAAAAAAGAAGGTACTTAACTCAAAGATCTAACTAATACCAGGCCTACTACTTGTTTTTCTATATACCAACTATATCTAGAAATAAAGGATATGAAAATTTGGCAGCAAGTATTGGTTCAACAAATGAAACTTTTAATCAGTCCTATTCTAATGATTTTGACTCCTCGGAAGCCCCTACATTCCTAGGATGTTTTAAGCTTCCTGTGCCTCCTGCGGTCAGGAGGCCTCAAACAATCACATGCGCAGCTGTATGAGTCCTGCAGGCAGGCTAGAAAGCCATCAGAGGGGTTTTTGGATTGAAACACTCTTTCAAATGCAGAAGAGTAAAGCCCTGAATTGACTTTTTCCAGAGAATGTCAGAAGAGTGGAAAAGCAGGCCGATTCTTATTTTTTGGGGGGTGGATGCTCAGAAAATTCCAGGGGGAAAACCTGAGGTCTGATTAGCCTTGCCATCAGAGCTCTGCCGCATGATCTTGTCACGGGTGGAATTCCTCACGCTGGCTCCCGGCAATGGGGTAGTTGTTTCACGTCATGTGGGATCCTCTCAGATCAGGGATCGAATCTGGGTCTTCTGCATTATCAGGCGGGTTCTGTACTACTGAGCTACCAGGAAAGCCCCAGAAATTCATTTTCTGACAGTTCTGAAGGCTGGAAGTCCAAGATGAAGGTGTCAGAAGATCAGGTATCTCCTGAAGCCTCTCTCCTTGGCTTGTAGATGGTGGTCTCCATCCTGAATTTTCAGATGGCACTTTCCCTGTGCATGCCCAACCCTGTGTCCCTTTATGTCTCCAAACTTCCTCTTCTGATAATAACCACAGTCAGAATGAATTAAGGCCCACTCATATGACCTCATTTAACCTTAATTACCTTTTTAAAGTCCCTATCTTCAAACAGAGGCACATTCTGAAGTGCCAGGGTTAGGACCACTGCTGCTGCTGTTGCTAAGTCACTTCAGTCATGTCCGACTCTGTGCGACCCCATAGATGGCAGCCCACCAGGCTCCCCCATCCCTGGGATTCTCCAGGCAAGAACACTGGAGTGGGTTGCCATTTCCTTCTCCAACGTATGAAAGTGAAAAGTGAAAGTGAAGTTGCTCAGTCGTGTCCAACTCTTAGCGACCCCATGGACTGCAGTCTACCAGGCTCCTCCATCCATGGGATTTGCCAGGCAAGAGTATTGGAGTGGGGTGCCATTGCCTTCTCCGTTAGGGCCGCAACATGTGAATTTGGAGAGGGGCACAAAATTCAGCCTATGACAGAGAGTAATGAGCATATTCAACACTTAGATTTGTAAAATGTCTATTAAGGAAAGCAGTGTTTTTACCAGGCTCAAGCAAACAATTGCAGGCAAAAAATGAATAGGTAGAACTTTAACTGCTGCCTTAATTTGGAAGAGACCTTTCATGAGTTCCTTGGGATCTCAGTTCAGGATGTGAGGATCACTTGCAATAAGGTCAGCCTTGCCTTTCAGTAAATCTTAGCTCTATTGTATTAAATCCTTAAGTGCAGAAATGGTAAGGACCTAACAGAAGCAGAAGAGATTAAGAAGAGGTGGCAAGAATACACAGAACTATACAAAAAAGGTCTTAATGACCCAGATAATCATGATGGTTTGAGCACTCACCTAGAGCCAGACATCCTGGAATGCAAAGTCAAGTGGGCCTTAGGAAGTGTCACTAAAAACAAAGGTAGTGGAGGTGATCGATTTCCAGCTGAGTTATTTCAATCTTAAAAGATGATGCTGTGAAAGTGCTACACTCAATATGCCAGCCAATTTGGAAAATTCAGCAGTGGCCACAGGACTGGAAAAGGTCAGTTTTCATTCCAATCCCAAAGAAGGGCAATGCCAAAGAATGTTCAAACTACTGCACAATTGTGCTCATGTCACATGCTAGCAAGGTAATGCTCAAAATGCTCAAAATCCTTCAAGTTAGGCTTCAACAGTATGTGAACCAAGAACTTCCAGATGTACAACCTGGATTAAGAAAAGGCACCAGAGGAACCAGAGATCAAACGGTCAACATCTGTTGGATCATAAAAAACAGAAAAACATTTACTTCTGCTTCATTGACCATGTTATAAAGCCATTGACTGTGGATCACAACAAACTGTGGAAAATCCTTAAAGAGATGGGAATACCAAGCCACTTTCTTTGCCTCCTGAGAAGCCTGTATGCAGGTCAAGAAGCAACAGTTAGAACTTGACATGGAACAACAGACCGGTTCAAAATTGGGAAAGGAGTATATCAAGGCTATATATTGTCACCCTGCTTATTTAACTTCTATGCAGAGTACATCATGTGAAATGCTGCGCTGGATGAAGCATGAGCTTCAATCAAGATTGCCAGGAGAAATATCAATAATCTCAGATATGCAGATGACACCACCCTTATGGTAGAAAGGGAAGAGGAACTACAGAGCCTCTTGATGAAAGTGAAAGAGGAGAGTGAAAAAGCTGGCTTGAAACTCAACATTCAAAAAATGAAGATCATGGCATCCAGTCCCATAATTTTATGTCACATAGATGGGGAAAGAATGGAAACAGTGACAGATTTTATTTCTTGGGCTCCAAAATCACTGCAGATGGTGACTGCAGCCATGAAACTAAAAGACACTTCCTCCTTGGAAGAAAAGCTATGACCAACCTAAACAGCATAGTGAAAAGCAGAGACATTAATTTACTGACAATGGTCCATCTAGTTAAAGCTATAGTTTTTCCAGTAGTCATGTATGGATGTGACAGTTGGACCAGAAAAAAGGCTGGGTGCCAAAGAATTGATGCTTTTGAACTATGGTGTTGGAAAAAACTCTTCAGAGACCCTGAATAGTCATAGAAAGGACTGATGCTGAAGCTGAAGAGGATGAGATGGTTGGATGGCATCATCGACTCAATGGACATGAGTTTGAGCAGGCTCCAGTAGATGGTGAAGGACAGGGAAGCCTGGAGTTCTACAGTTCATGGCATCAAAAAGAGTCTAAACAATTGTATTAAGTCATGAAAGCTGTGACAACAAGATGAACTGACCTCTCCTGAGTGCCTTTTCTGCATCAGGCGCTGTGCTATGCAATCTACACCTATTAAGTGATTCCTATAGGTTTGACAATACTTATTAGATGAGAAAGCAGGTTTAAAATGGCAAAGTAACTGCATTTTTAGTTCTTTATTAAAGCAACCAAACCTGCCTTGTCATTAATAAGAATACGAGGACAAGCCTCATCTTTACTGAAATTTTTATATTTAATTCAGCAAATATTTGAAAGTTAAACCTATTAAGCACTGAGATCAGACTTGGGGGAAGATGGGAAGAGTGAGGTAATTAGACTTTGGACTTGTCCCAAGAGGCTGACTGTGTAACTGGGAGAGAGGAGAAATGGACCAGGTGAAAGGAAGAAAGGATACAGCCAGGCACGGTACAAAGCCTCGGGAGAACTTTGGCCAAGAGGACACTGATCCCTACAGAGAGGACATGGGAAAGCTGGGAGGTGCAGTCTGCACTGAGCTGAGTAAACTGCAGGAGGAGACATGGAAGCATGCGGGTTCCC
Organism: Capra ibex; assembly: GCA_006410555.1. Taxonomy (NCBI): domain Eukaryota; kingdom Metazoa; phylum Chordata; class Mammalia; order Artiodactyla; family Bovidae; genus Capra; species Capra ibex. The sequence continues at coordinate 21,812 of SJYO01038055.1, forward strand.
AGAGTCTGTCTCTGTTCTTCAACAGTATGCTTTCATGAAAACAAGCAGACAGTCTGAGCTGAGGCGGGAGCACTTTCAGATGGATCAACATCTGAGAGCAAACCCCTGGCAGGAGCAACACCGTGTGGAGACAGTGCAGTGGAGGAAGGAGAGGGCCACCTGTAGGGTCTGCATGAGTGCAGGTGTAGGCAACTGGTGTGGAGAGTGGCTTTATAAAATAAGGAGCCAACATTCAAAAACTAGGAGACCTCTTACTGAACTTCAGCTTTTTGGGCCACTCTGGACAAGTCAAAAGGCCTGGCACCTGACCTGCACACCCTCCTATTGTGAGTGGCAGCTCCTCCTGGGTTAGATCGTGCTCTCTCCATGTGTTCCAGCCCTCTCACTCCTTGTGGTTTGCACCCGCTGACCTCGCTTCTTCAAGTTGCCTGCCAGGGCCCTGGAGCAGCAGGGACACTGTCACTTGGCTGAGTCTCATGGTGAGTCAGAGGACTAAAATGGTCAACAGGTTCTGGGCTTAAATCTTGTCACTACAATTTAACTACCTGTTACCTTAGCTTCCTCATCTGTTAAGTGGGCATAATAGTATTCTCAAATCTATAGCAACCACTCAGTATGTGTAATTTGCTTAGCATAGCATCTGGGCCCATCAGTTCAGCTCAGTTACTCAGTCGTGTCCAACTCTTTGTGACCCCATGGACTACAGAATGCCAAGCTTCCCTGACCATCACCAACTCCCAGCGCTTGCTCAAACTCATGTCCATCAAGTCAGTGATGCCATCCAAGCATCTCATCATCTTTACCCCCTTCTCCTCCTGCCTTCAATCTTCCCCATCATCAGAGTTTTTTCCAATGAGTCAGTTCTTGGAATCAGGTGCCAACGTATTGGAGTTTCAGCTTCAGCATCAGTCCTTTCGATGAATATTCAGGAATGATTTCCTTTAGGATTGACTGGTTGGATCTCCTTGCAGTCCAAGGAACTCTCAAGAGTCTTCTCCAACACCACAGTTCAAAAGCATCAATTCTTCGGCCTTCGGCCTTCTTCACAGTCCAACTCTCACATCCATACGTGACTACTGGAAAAACCATAACTTTGAGTAGACAGACCTATGTCAGCAATGTAATGTCTGCTTTTTAATACACTGTCTAGGTTGGTCATAGCTTTTCTTCCGAGGAGCAAGTGTCTCTTAATTTCATGGCTGTACCATCTGCAGTGATTTTGGAGTCCAAGAAAATTAAGTCTCTCACTGTTTCCATTGTTTCCCCATATATTTACCATGAAGTGATTAGACCAGATGCCATGATCTTAGTTTTTTGAATGTTGAGTTTTAAGCCAGCTTTTCACTCTCCTCTTCACTTTCATCAAGAGACTCCTCAGTTCGTCTTCACTTTCTGTTATAAGGGTGGTATCATCTGCATATCTGAGGTTATTGATATGTCTCCCAGCGATGTTGCTATGCCAACAGCAAGCTGCTTAAAAACAGTTCCCAAAACCCCAGAGGGATGCAATAGCAGGCTGAAGAAAAGTGGCATGGAGTACTTTTTTCTGCCCTTGTCAGCCAATGGTAGTTCCCAAAAGCAGATGAAAGACCCTGGCAGTATTCCTGGTTCTCTTCTTCATAACATATTTGCACACCAAATTTATCCCAGCCTTTCAACTCATGGAACCATCCCTGTTGTACTAGCGACTGTGCATTGTTACTACACCCAGCATACAGATGTGAAAACTGAGGCTGGAAAAGGGTCATCACCGGCTCAAGATCTTAAACCCTGGCCTCTGAGCCACGACACCACAATGCAAAGGACAGACCCAGGCAAGGACACTGATCTGAGCTGTTCAGCCCTGTGCTGGGAGGCTAATTGGCCATACACCCTCAGGGGTAACCAGGGAAGCTGGAGGGTCACTGGGGCACAGAAGCCGGGGTGGGCAAGCAAGAGACAGCTTCCAGATCATGGGATGGCAGAAAAGCCACAATTTTGCTCAACAAAACCTGGCCTTTGCAATTTAGGATCCAGGTTAATCCTAAGAATATGACTAGCTACCAAGCACAGAGCAAGTGAGGCCCGGGTGCCACTCCCTAAAGGCAGCTTTCCATCCTGTCCAAAGTTAATGCACAGGCTTCTCTGAGACAGAGGGGGCCGCCCAGCAGGGCAAGCAGCACCAACAGCAGCACAATGCCCTTTCTGCCATCTCCTCTACCTGCATTTCCTATTGGTGCTTGAGAAGTGTGCTATGAAAGCAAGTCAACAAGGTGAGCCTAATGCTGCTGAGCTTCCGGTGTCATTGCCTGTATCCCCAAACCAGACTCCTGAATCATGTTAACACCCCAGAATTGTGTGGGTGGACCCAGGTTTTGTGGGTCTGTACTGGGAGACCGCACCAGGCTCCGGATGTCCTGAAACAAGATGGTGGACAGGTGCCCAGAATTACAAACTAGTGAATACATGTGCTTGCCAAGGCTCCTTCCTCTTTTTAGCTCTAGGTTCCTCCCATTTCTACCACAGAAGACCACGGCTGGCACCAAAAGCTTTCACATCCTGAGGCAGTTTGGCAGATGGTGGGGTGTGTAGTCACCCAGGTTGACCTGGGGCTGGCCCTCAGTCCTGCCTGTCCCAGGAAGGGCACCCCTGCAGGCCGAAGGCTGGAGGAAGGTAACACATGCAGCACCCCTGGGCCTCCGTCAGTCCTCTGAAAGTGTTGGCTCTTACTGGGGCTAGGATCACTTGTGCCTAATGCTGTCCAAAAGCCTTGGGGGCCACAAGAGTTTAGGGATTTAGAAATCATTAACAGGGAAGCAGAGATCATCGACACCTTGGCAGGGGCTGGCAAACGCACTGACATGGCTGCAGCAAACAATGAGACTGTTAATACCAAGTGGGCTACATAGGGAAAACTCGGCATACTATAAATAGCTTCTTCATATCATCCACTTTTGGATTTACTAACAAAAGTGTTTAGGTCAAGCTGGTGAAAACACTTGGCTGCTGAAGTGTTCTGGGAGACGGAATGGTGGAAAGCAGATCATGGACCTGAGGCAGGAGGCAGATGTTGACTCCTGCAGTTCAGGGAAGAAGCTCCCAGCTTTATGGATTCCTGGTCATGCTACAGCCCCCAGTTCACAAAGCCTGTCAGTTTGACTCAGCTCACAATGCCTTCTGTCCCCAGGGGTTACTATATACATCTTTGCTCAAAATCCACCAATAGCCCTCAAGTCCCAACCCAGGCCACATCCTATAGGACCTTTGGGACTGGGGGCTGATGGTGTCCATGTTCTCCTCCTTTCCAAGTTGGAGGTTCTTCACTGTCTGCCTGTCTCCCAGCTGCAGGCTTCAAGGCGCAAGCGGGCATTCCCACTCATTCTGGGGAAAGCTCTCTTGGGAAAAGAGATGCCTTTTCCACCACTATTCATAGTAGGTGCTTTCTGGTTTACAGATTGCTTTCATGTGAACCATCCGGTGACCTCCTCACTCCCATCACATACACTGAGAAATAGGATTACTCCTAATGGGGACATTTCACACTGTGCTCATCCTTCAGATAAAGAAATGGAGACTCAGAGAGGGAGTGATTTGCTGAGACTCACACTCCGGCAGTGGTGATGCTGCGGATTAATCCAGGTTTGAGATGGCAGAGCAGAGTGTGTGTTTCCTCTCACAGTGCCTCTGTGGAAGACCAGAGTCTGCCCAGCCTACCTGGGTAGCATTACACATACCAGCACGCAGCCTTGCCTCTGCAAGCAATGGATGAAACTTCACAGCACATCAGAGTCTGTAGAAATCCTTTGCCAAAGCTCCCTCTGGGGACCTGAACTGATGGTGTCAGGCTGGGGGCCCTCTATAAACTCACCTGCTCCAGCTACACACCTGGGCTCAGTTCCCTCCATGGGTCTGACACTTCTGGGGGCCCTTCCTCATTTCCCAGCCAACGAGACCCTCTTCACTACAAGACCCAGCCCAGACAGCTCAGATGGCCCTCCCATCTAAAAAGCCCACCATAGTCCTTTGATGTGAGTCAGTGGTTGGTTCCCACTTTTCATGCTCCCCAACCTCTGCCCTTCACACGTCTGCCTAGAAGATGCACTCCAGGCTCCCCATCTCCCAGCCCTGAGTGATGCAGGGGTGAGTGGACACCTGACGCCCTGCATGGTGGAGGAGCCTCTTGTAGGTCAGGTGTCCATGGACTCGAATGCATTTTGCCTTGTGAAGTCTGGCACCCAGACTTGCCCTCTCCCATGACGCTGTGCTTACACCAGAGCTAGCAGATGGCTGGATGGCCAGAGCACTGGATACAGTTCTCCTGCCCAACCCAGCAGTTGTCTGCTGCAAAAGATACCAAGAGCCCCTCCCACCAGGCTGCGTGCAGGGCAGAGCGTGGTGCCACCCAGCCAAAGGCACTTGGAGTCCTGTGTGTACACACAGCCACCGCTCAGGCACCAATTCCTTTTGTCAGTTCTCCTTCTCAGTCAAGAGTGATCACGAGCCTCAGGCACTGTGAGGGCCCGGCCACCGGGGCCCGCCGTGGACACCTCCAATGCCTGTCTGTGCTCTGCACCTCCCGACAGGCTGGCAGGAACTGTCAGGTCAACATCGCAGGTGCAGGGATGCCCTGCCCACCCCTGCCTGCTCCTTGTCCCCTTGGTGGTAGGTCCCCAGCCAGCCTCCGGCACCAACTCCCCCCTACCCCACCCCCGGGAATAGCTTCACGAAGGACCCATCCCGAGGAGGCTGGCCCTGGAGTGGTCTGAGGAGAGGTGATGAGATGGGGCCTTGGTACGGGGTTGACGTCCCCTGCCTCACTGATTATGAGAATCCATCCTGTACACTCAGCCCTGGGCTCAAGGCCACAGCCCAGCTGCTAGAACTTGTGCTGGGCTGGCAGGGGGAGAGGAATTCCCTGGCAGGTGAGAAGATCCAGGTGTGTGGAATGTGGGGGCAATAGAGGGAAGTGACTGCTTTGCTGCCCGCAGGAGGATGAGCAGCTCAGGGTGAAGAACAGTAAGAACAAAGGTGGGGCCCAGGGTCTCCCCGGTAGCTGACAAAACCTCAGGCAGTGAAAAAACATTGGCCCAGAATTCAACAGGAGTGGCTGAACCTCAAAGACACTGAACGTTCTGCCAAATCAGGCCTGACCCGCTGGCATCAGAGGTCCTCTTGGGAAAACTTGCATCCCTGACATGAGGGCCAGGGAGACCGGGAGGCAGGCCCATGAAGACTGGGACTCCCCAGACGTCTCTGAACTTCAAAGCCTGTGGCAGCAGCCCAGCCACCCACCCCCATAAAGAGCTGGTGACCCCCTACCTCCACCCCCAAGGGAGCAAATGGCACTGGAGCCCTCCCTCAAGGGTGCCCAGGAAGCTTCTGTCCCAGGAAGCAGAGGAGCTGGCCACCCTGATCTGCTGTGGGACACACAGCACTACCAGCAGGAGAGCCCAGGAACCATGGAGAGAGCTGGTCACCTACTGCCCGGCCACCAAGCAGAACAAAGTCACCACACAACACAGGCCAGGCTCACTGGGCCTGGTGATCAAGGAGATGGACAACACCCCTCCCCCCATCCCCACTGCCCAGGGATTGCAGCAGAGGTCGTGGGCTTGCACTGAGTGGTCAGGAGCCAGGGGCTATGACAAGTGCTGCCACCGCTTAGGAGGCCAAACCCACAGAGCAGGGCAGGTGGTCAGTACAACATGGCCTCCTGGGGGCTCGATGGATGGGCAACAGACCAAGGTACAGTCCAAAATGACAGTGAGACCAAGGGCAGCCACCCCAGTAAATGGATCAAGGTCCCTCTCCCAGGTTCAGCCCCCAAGCCAGTTCTCAGACCTGGAACTGAGGAACATGGGTGGGCTGGGTCCCCGGGGGAAGGACGCTGCCACACCACAGCAGACAGACACAGGAACGATCCCAATCCCTCCCAAAGGGACCTCAGGCTCTGCATTGGTGACCCCACATCAGGGAGGTGGGACAATCAGACGGGTGGAGGTTGCCAGACACAGGGACAACCTGATACTGATGTGAGAGACCCAGTTAACTCTGACTCTGCAGCCACTTTGGGAAGACCCCCTGGGCTGGGCTTTCTGACCAGAGGGGATCAAGGGGCAAGGGACACAGGGCCAGTCCTGAGGATTTGTGAGTCAGTCTTGAACTGAGAGGGCCTGGAATGCAGTATCCCCGAGAGCCAGGTGCAGGGCTTAGTGAGACGTCTGTCGAGGAGTCCTTCAGAACCTGGGGGAACATGTGATGTGAGGGAAAGACAGTAAGGCCAAATGGAAACCCTGTGTGAACTCCAGCGAGTAAAAGAGAAACACAGAGAAAATAGAGGGGATACACGCCCCACTCGTGAACTGGAGAACCTTCTCACCTCTGGTGGCGCCTCATGGGCATCCTCTGCTTCTGACTCCTCACACCCTCTCTGTGCTTGGCCAAGTCACCATGGTGGGCATGTAAGTACTCAAAGGGTAGCTAGACAGGGCTCCCGCCCAGAGCATCAGTCCACTCACTGAAGTCCTCTAACCATGGATATGGGATGGCAATGCACACTCCAGATCGCCCTCCTTGCTCCTCAATCTCTCAAATTAAACAGTTGGATCAGTTCAGTGGGCCACAGCCTGCTGTCCGGAAGCCCCCTCCAGTGCTGGGGTGCCTGGCGCCCGGGTCATGGCCAACCTGCACAGACAGAAGACAGTGAAGAGCACATAGACCCCAGAGCTCTGGAGTGATGGAGATGCGCAAACCAGCATCTCCCGCTCCCGGGTCAGATGTGATATAAAGGCCTGCGATGTGAATGCGAGTGGGGTAGCACCAGAGGCTCACAGAAGCTCCTGAGGTCCCTCTGGGCGGGACTCTATCCCCTGGGCAGTTAGCACCCGAGCAGCGGCAGCAGAGTGGCCACCCATGTCCGTAGGTCCCATGTGTGCCGCATCCTCTCAAAGAACTGCAGAGGAACTGAGATGAAATTAGATGAAATTAGAAACATCCAGTTCTCAGGCTGGCCCCTCCATCTGGGCCATATGGAGAGAGGTGTGGTCAATGGGAGCTGCCCTGGGAACAGAGGGGAAGTAAGTCTGGCTGACTTCCCAGAGCTACACAGCTGTCCCTGGGCTTGTCCAGCATGCGGAAGTCCAAGGCCCAGAACTAAAGCTAGGCAGGGACCAAGGGACTGACACGGATGTGAAGGAGCCCTCTCAGTGGCAGAGTGCTGGACGCCAGGGAAGTGTCTCCTTGAGGACTGCTCACCCCAGGTGCCAAGCCTGGGGGTGGATGGCAGCCCCCAGCGGGAGGGCCTGAGGGACATACACTGACCTTTGGGGGCACTTACGGCTCCAAGAGACCAGGTGACTACTGAGTCTGTCACTAGCCTGCAAACAGAAAAGGACGAAATCTGAATCACAAACAACCAGGGCAGAATGAGCACCCAGACCCCAAAAGAATGCCCACAACTCGGCACAAAAAGGACACACAGCTCAGTGGAGAGATGGGCAACAGGCATTTCAGAGAGGAAACCATATCGGCCAAGGAGGACACGAGGGAAACCGAGAATCTGGGTTGAGCCCGTCCCAGGTCAGTGCTGCCCGCAAATACATAGCAGGAGCAACGTGGAACCCTCACCAAGCCTCAGAGACCCAGGTGGGGTGAGAGGCAGCACTCCCCATGGCTCAGTCCTCACATCTGGGCACATGAGGAGAGCTGGGGCCAGCAGCAAGGAAGGGACACATGTAGAGAAATGCCACGGAGCAGGGCCTCACAGCTTCCCCATCAGCAGCTACACGTCATAGGTCACCAGTTCACTGGGCAAGGTCTCGTTCAAAACCAGGATTTGGAGGAACAGCAGCAGCCCACAATCTGTTCACAGGACTCTCCCTCATGATCTGAAACCACTACCAGGAGGTTCTGGGGTTTCTGGAGGCAGCTGGTAACCACTCTTCAGGTGAAGAGCGGGATACCAGCACGAGGGAGTTGGGTGTGGTGATCACTTGGGTCCCTGCAGTGCTGAGGCCTCAGATCCAGGAGGCAGCCTCTTCCCCCTCAACTCGTGTCTGGGAGGCTTCTGCAAGGAGAGAGCTGGCTGCATGCTGGAAAAAAAAGCTCTGCTCTGACTCAACATTCCCATGGCAACAGCTGTGTGGGTACCCGGCTAACAGGAACCAATGAGACACCAACCTTGCCTTCCTGATACTCGGCGACCCTCAGGG